>JAWPHD010000138.1:460000-620845 GCA_037043455.1 Cyrtodaria siliqua | reverse complement strand
AATAATACTTGTGAGTAGATTATTATATATTTACAATTTAATACTATTTTAACCTTTATAGAGAAAATTAATTGTCCTTATTTTCAAAAAAGAGGGCCAAAATCTAGGGTCAATACTGCAAATATTTTTAAAAAACTTGTAACAGACCTATACTATTCAAAATGTTTATACAATTGTTTTTGTTTTCTATAAAACATCTTTATCTCTAACTTTTAAAAGCTTTAATTAACTTATTAAATAAAAAGAGAGGATAAAATTGAACAAATTGTTTGCTGTAGACTATATCTTGCTACTGCAATGTGTTATTTTAGTAAACGTTTAGCTTTTATGTTATCTTGTAAAAGTTTTTCTCCTCATATGACTATTACCTAGGAGTATTTTACCAGAGCACCGGTGAAGTTTATTGATAGTGTAAACTGTAGACATTCAGAATAAAGTTGCTGTATGAACAATTTTTATTAAATCAGAAACGTAACAGTATGTTACTAAGATTGTTTGGCGATTAAAGAAATTAATGCATAACAGTGGTAGATGTGACATTGTTTTTGATTGACAGGTAGCAGAGACGTTACAGCATGTTACTCAAAGATGTCTTGCGATTTAAAGAAATTAATCTTTCACATTGTGTATGAAGTAGACATTGTTTTCTTGTGATGACAGAGCAGAGGCTCCTTCCGCCTTTGTGGCAGGAATTTTAATCCAATTATTGCATCTGACAGCTTACATGACAACAGAAAGAAGTGAGTATGTACTCTCAATTATAATCACCCCTCCCTAATGAATACAATACAGTGCTCACTACTCATTCAAACGAACGTAACGGACAATGAATGAACGTTTAATAGTACACGAAGGACAGGAGTAGAGCTCTCTAAGAGTTTGTTGCATGTCTTACTAAAAAAAAGACGATGACACAATAGTATAGACTCCTGTGAAATTCAAAATCAAAAGATATCTAAGTTATTGAGGAAGAGATGTATTTAGAGCTAATACCATACACTAATTAAAAAATACGCATCTTGGAGAGAGTATGACTTTGAGAATGCACCCTGTTACCCATTGTGAGTCAGGTGTGTGATGAGGGAAATTGTTGCAGAACAAAAAGGCCCGATATCATGGAATATATGAGGAAAAAATCACCAGTATCGGTGTTAAGGAGTATCGATGAACTGGAAAGCATCATTTTCGACGGAATGACAATTATTCAAATTGTACAGAGTGTGTTTGGGTGTAGAAAATCTATTTTCGTGACTGGCAAGCATTTAGATTTAACCAGTATTCATCCATATACATGATACTGTTGATGAACGAGCTGTTACCCGACCCAGAATTACAAAGTGAGGTTGTCTGCTGCTGTAATGGTCAATTGTATTGATTTAGTTCGTCTGATGAACAGCCGTTGTGCATAATTTATGCAAGTATTTGCATAACTATTTATGCAAGTATGTGCATGACGAATACTTCTGATAAGATAAGGCTCTGATATTTGAGAGTAAATGATGTTAGTTCGTCAAATGATTGATATAATGTATTGTGATTATATTACAACGAGATGTGAGTTACATATACAATGGAAGTATAAATCAGAAATGAGAAAATGGTGTTTGAGCGATGGAAAACGGATTTTGATAATTTATATAATAATAGTGGAAATACTGACGATTTCGACGAGTTACCATATAACCGCATAAAACTGCATAAAACCAAAATTATTAGAAAATGAACATGGCAGGATCCCTTATATGTGAACATTGAACAAATGAACCGGAATATTTGTATTGTGGAGTTAACAAAAAATCGTTATGCACGCTCGATATCGTAGTTCGGCTTGTGGTCACGACAATATACCGTATGACGTTACTCAAATTCCCGGCGGTCATAGCAATACTACAACAGTTATTCCAATTAATCTTTGGATAGTAGACCTAATACCATCATCATGGAGAAAAGCGATTATTTGCCCAATACTCAAAGATCAGAACTCTGACAAACGCATGCCGCTTAACTATCGTGGGATCAGTTTATTGTCTTGTATTAGTAAGCTGTATAGTGCTTTGCTTAAATAAAAGGATAACAATTTATCTTGATAATGAGCATTTACTAGCGGACGAACAGAATGGTTTTAGATCTGGGAGATCAAGTGAGGATCACGTTTTTACATTGAACAGCATAATTAGGAACAATAACTCTATATACACTTCAATTCATCGACCTTAAAAAAAGTTTTGATTTTTATCCGACCGCGATATGCTCCTGTATAAACTGCTACTCCATAACATCGGACGGAAAAGTTTATAATTCGATCCGGAATATTTACACAAGTGCCACAGCATGTATCCGAATAAATGACAACCTTACAGACTGGTTTCAACTGTGATACTGGGGTTAAGCAAGTGCTGTTGTTTATCCCCAACACTGTTCTCCATTTTCGCCAACGATCTTGTGAAGAGGTCAATGACTCTTGACCTTGGTATCACCATGGGAGACGCTAAGGTTCCATTCTCATGTATGCGGACGATATTGTGCTAGTCTCGGACAGTGAAGACAAATTACAAAACATGCTAAATACGTTACATCAATGGTGTAAAAAAATGGCGAGTGATAGTTAACACTAACAAGTCAAAAATAGTGCATTTCCGGCATCGCAGAACACCACGAACAGAATACGTTTTCAGAGTCGGAAATAATGTGATTGAAACCTGTTACACAGTACCGCTATCTAGGAGTTATTTGATGAGCGAAACGACTTCAGTGGTAATTGCGAGGCACTTGCGAAGGAGCAGGGCGGCGCTGGGTGGAATTATCAGCAAAATACACAGCATGAAAGACTTCCGGTTCCGGTCGTACGAAAAACTATTTAACGCTTGCATTACACCGATAATGGATTATAGTGCATCTGTGTGGGGTGCAAAAAACGTACCAATCCCTCGATAATGTACAAAACCGCGCCTTACGATACTTCATGGCGTAACACAGATTCACGCCTCTTCGGCGCTGTATGGAGACTCCGGCTGGCAACCGACGCTGTATCGTAGATGGATTGCATTTTCCGGTATTGGATATAGGCTAATGAAAATGGATAACGGTAGAACTTACGAAACAGGTGTTTAATTTTGACTTCGATAAGTGTACACACAATTGGTCTAGTGATGTTAAGCAAATCTTTACAACTTTGGGGATTAATGAACAATTCGAATCAAAGCATTAGTCGACTTAACGGTGACAAAAAGCTTAATAAGCCAACATTATACAGACAAGTGGTCACGTGATGTATCAAACATGGCCAAATTGAGAACATACCGACTTTTAAACTGGATTTTAAATGCGTAGACCTATATGACAATGAATCTGTCAAATACGACGATCGTTATTGTGTCAATTTAGAACTGGGATATTACCGTTAAGAATAGAGACTGGAAGATATGTTGGGGAGCTGTTGAGAGAGTCGGACTTGTAGATTCTGTGATACAACGGCCATAGAAGATGAGAAACACTTTTTACTGGCTTGTTGTTTATATAATGATATCAGGACTAATGTTTTCGGTGAAATTTTAAGACAAAATGAGTTTATTTCTTTAAACACAAGACTGAAAATGTGTCATTTATTAAAGGATTACCCAAGAAAATCTGCAAAATTTATTGTATAAGCGTACATCCGTAGGCGTAACCGTTATGTATTCATGAGTAAAATGTATACCGTTAATTGCTTAATAATGCTGCTATTATGAACATTTAAATATATATCTAGCTGAATTAATTCACTATATAACTATTTTAGTAACATACATCTTTTATTCATCCATGTAATGATCTTGTATTACCACATTTCAACAATGATTAGCGTTTGTAACTAATATTCGTTTGAGCTATTGCAATTTGATTGAACTCTGCCATATTTTAAGTACTTCTACTTCACGTACTGTTATTACTTTATCAGTACAGGTGACTTATAGGTCCAATGGACCGGGTGCTTGTAATTTGTACATAACTATTTGTAATATATATTGTTATGCACATGTCACTATAATAAAATTATTTACTTACTTACTTACTTATACTGATGTAAATGATAAAACAGAAATGTTTTCTTAATCCGAAGTAGTATTTTCGTTATGTAAGAATGTATACTGAAACCCCTGTGTATTATATGCCCAAATATGCTCAAATACCCTAGGTACATGCAGTGTGTATAAATAGTACAATATATATGAAAGTGGATCGCGCCGTAGACACATGCCACTTATCCAGTCACATTAAACTGATATCGGACCGACCATTTATAGCATAACACTTATATCATCAGAGTCAAGCAATGGAGCTACTAGTAAGTATTTGGTGTGGATCGAGCCCATGACCTCCAGCATATGAGCCAAAGCCCACCCGCTGCACCGTGGTTGACCAGGAATTTCAGACGTATAAGTCTGTACTAACGGTTAATGATGAAATAGATTACCGTATACTAATAGACAGATTCAATCGGTGAATGAAGTGCGAGTCGCGATTAAATCTAGCCAGCCCTAATTCCTAAGGAGAATGGGCTCATCGACTCCGTTGCATGTGATATTGGACCAATGCAATATATTCCGCCATGTTGACTCTTTAAGAAATTAGGGGCTATTCAATCAATGCACAGGTTTAATCTTTTGGCGTAAATTCAATCCTTGAGCATGGATTAATACAGTTCAAGGTTCGTCCGTCGAATGGCGACGTAAAACGGACGGTCCAGTGTATCGGTATATCCTCCGAGCACGTTAAAGAACCATAGGAATCTATTCGATAAGAAGAGTAGGGCAGGTTCCCGGATTCCTATGTATTCTTTCCCTCTCTCTGGGGTGGCTCTAATATAACCTATACGTTGATGAGCCGTTAAACAACATTCAAATCAGTTCCTAGGTATTCCACGTAAAAGAAATGAGTGGCCGTTCAAATAATGTAGAATAAGATGGACAGAGCTTCATTTCAATTCAATTTGCTGATATTATCATACGGTGGAATAAACTCTTTTATGTTTCCTACATCATTGAAAGACATCGTACGTGACCTATCAGATACCTTTCGTTAAAAACCCAATACGGAGATAATAGACCCTACATATAGAAATCAATGAAACGGTAATGCTGGATGATTGTGAAAAAAAACCCGATCAGGTATATATTATCTCACAGAGTTCAAACTACTCTGTACTCTGACGCCACGCACCCCCACCCCACCACACACACCTTCCTTTTATTTATGTATTTAAAGTGAGCTTCAAAATTAACACTAAATATCAAAGTGGAAGTAAACTGTAGATTATTATCAATGCCATTCGTATGTTCTTAAAACATCGATAGGGTTTGTTTGAAAATGCATGCCGAGTTTCGTGTTTGGCATACAGAAAGTGTTCACCTGTCAAACGTGACATGTTTCCCTTTCATATATGTGTAATCATTCGATTAACATTTTAGTAAACTGCATTATTTGTTTTCTCCTCACCAGTGATCTATGGGTTTTTTTAAAACTCTGTTTGCTATATTATATCGTACCCATTATAGCAAAAGAAAATATGCGTTTTCAAGCAGTTGAGTGCGTTATTAATAAACCCGATCTTTGTTAAAATCGAACTAAAGGTGTATATTACCTCCAAACGAAACCAAATCACAGTAAAACAGTCATAAATTGCATATACGTGTTTTATTTACATCGTTAAACAAGCTAATCAGCTTATACACATACAATCTTAATGGCGCAGATGACAACCTTAATTTGGCATGATTTGATGTAAGAAGAGTTTTGTTTTGTTCGAATAGTATTTACGTCATTTTAGAACATATTAGGCCATATATGACGGTCGGTTGAGGCAGATCACCCCATTTTTCAAGGGTAGAACCTGTACTGTATATCTCCCGCCATCCACAAGAATCGACACATTATTAACTTGACAATTCGGGCTTTCAGTGGGATTCGAACCTGCAGAAAACCCCACGTCTCCGAGTAGGAGACCCAGCACACTCTCTAACAACGCCGATAAGGGTCGCATCGGTTGGACGCGAATAAAATGCTTCAGTAACTAACAAGAACATGTTAACTAAATTTTCATTGAAACTGTAGATATTGAAAAACATTGTTACCTATAGCGTAGACAGTTGTTATCTTTAGCGTTAACATGAAAAGTTGTTACCTTTAGCGTTAGCGTTATTACCTTTAGCGGAAGAGGTGATTGTTACCTTTAGCTGAGGTTGTTACCTTTAGCGTTGGAATTGTTACCTTTAGCGGCGGTTGTTACATTTAGCGGTATTGTTACCTTTAGCGTTGTTACAAAAGGCACAAATTGTGAGAGTATGTAAGACGTTTGTCTTGGGAACACTGAACATAGAAAAAAAGGTAGTTCAGTATGCAATGAAAAATAAAGTTCACGGATGTTTCGTTAGACATGATAGGAAAGGAAAACTTTCATCTAAAAACAAAACATCATATGATAAATTGAAAGAAATTCGAGATCATATCGAATCTTTTGCAACTGTATCATCGCATTACACTGGAAAATATACGAAGAGAAAGTACCTCGATCCAAATGTGTCCATTAGGAAAATGCGTGAACTATATCAAAGCAATTGCAGAAGCAGAGAAAGCGTGCCTTGTAATTTCAATGTTTATAAAAATGTGTTTGTAAGCGAGTACAATATACCATTTCATAAACCCAAAAAGGACCAATGTAATCTTTGGGCGGTTTACAAAGGAATCCAAGAACATGGAGTAGCAGATAGTGACCTTGATGTACAGTATGAACTACATCAAACTTTAAAAGAGACAGTCAGAAAAGAAAAGAAAACTGACAAAGCAAAAGCTATAAATGACCCATATTATTTTGCAGCAACATTTGATTTAGAATCAGTTCTTCCAACACCACACACTGAAATTGGAGATATGTACTATAAGCGCTGCTTGTCATCATACAACCTTTCAATATACTCCCTTGGAGATAAAAAGGGAATATGCTTTTTATGGGATGAAACAGATGGTAGCAGAAGTTCTTGGGAAATAGGAACTGACTTTATCATTTCATTGCCAAATACGACAAAAGAGATTGTCTTTCATATGGAGAACAAAACCGTAACCAATATGTTACGGTTGGATTACTGTATGCAGTACACAAAAATGAGAATATTGAAACTATCGGACATAAATTCTCTGAGCGGGGTCACTCCGAAATGGAGTGCGATTCTATGCATGAGGCAATAGCACATTCTAAAAGGAATACTAATGTGCATGTTCAATCACAGTGGGATACAATTATAGCAATGACCAGGCGAAATAATCCATATGTTGTTATACCTATCAAGTATGACGACATTTGTGACTTAAAATCTTACAAAAAGTCAATAACTACCAACATGTAAAGCACAGTTACAGGCGAGAAAATAACCTGACTGGATATCAAATGGATTGAAATAAGACGTTCACAGCCAGAAATCATATTCTTTAACTATGGTTTTGACAGAAAAGCTTTCATGGGAAGAAATAAAACTGAGGAAGACTACAAGAATATGATGGCAATGTGCATCAACATCGATGAAATATCTATATGCTGAAAAGTTAACCATTTCTGTCCCAAAACAACAAGACTTGTCCTCACTCTGCAGGTCAAAAGCAATGCCAGACTGTTTTCATTACTTGTATGAACAGCTACCAACATCATTAAAGGTACAGGACAAATAACCAGAGCCAGATGTGAAAGCAGAAGACGTAGACAGTGATGAGAATTAGTGTAGAAAGTATGAGGCAACAATATTGTGTAGTAAAAACATGCATTTTACAAAAACTGAATAATTACTGTGAATTCAGTCAGTTTTGTAACAGAAGTGATGGCAAGCAAGAACTTTACACTCAAAGAATGTGTATAGTTGTTTAATGCAACAGAGGGATATATGGCAGATAGCCCCTTTTTAATTGCAAGTGTTAGTAAAATTTGCCAGAGCTAAAAGGAGTTATCTACATTTATCCTTATTTGGGCATGAAAATACATGTTGAGATTTCAAAATACTTTCTGTAAACATGGAGTGTTGATGTACAAAGATACCTCAATAAATAATAAACATACAGCGAATTGGTGAATTTTCATTGGAACTCAAACATTTAATGTCCATTTTCTCAAAAGTCTGAATTATGCACATAAACCCTGTTTGCTCTATGCCATCGATATTATACTATACTCAGTTTATTATATTTTCATTAAAACTAATGAGATAAATATCTGGTACATTTGTTAACAATAAATCAATGTCATTTAAAACGGATATTTTAATGACGTATATTTATGCTGTCAATCTATTGTCTTTCAATTTAGGACAATGATTTTGTAAAATATTTAGAAAGTATAAGAGTTAAATCCATGCATATTCAATGATGTATTGACATATTATACATACTAAACTAGACTAGCGGTCAGTGGTATCCCAAACTGGAAGGGGTGAATGTCACATGTATTCAACAATCAATTATCGTTTCTATAAATATTCATGATACGAAAATGCGGATTGAATCACGTCACATACGCCAACTACCGCACAGAAAATATCAAGTGCTTCTTCAATAGTTGAAGGATTTGGCAACTGATTTCTCGCATTTCCTGTTACCCATTCCATAATTTGCAGAAATTCATTAGAACATCCTCTAACAGGGAACTCGTATGTACAAGGCTCCGATTTTAACTAAGTTATAATGTGGCATATCCTAACAAATGTGTACTGATGGAAACGTATAAGGGTCACCAGTTGTTGCGTTAATTACCTCCTTATAGACTTCGAAATTGGCGGGTTGTTGCATTGTTTCGCGTCTTTTCGGCCGCATTTTCTCGACTTACTGCGTGTTTCTTGAATCATTTCGACTTGAAAGAGTGCAACTTAGTACGATTTACCTTCACATGTCAGAAAAACTGAAGTCGAAATGTTCGTCAATTAAATAAGTTTAGTTGTATGTCGTCTTGACTAGTTATATTTCAATATGTCGGTAAGAAATTTGACGACTTAATCAAATGTATTACGTCATGTCGTCATCAATATTGTACACGTATTGACATTAAACACGACAAATCGTGTTCTCCGTGGTTCATTCCTAAGTTTGTTTGAATTCCGTTCAGCGGTTTAGGGGTAGATGCGGTAACGGACAGACGGACGGACGGACAGACGGACAACCGGAGGCGAATTTAACATACCTTTTTTTTTTCAAAAACGTGGGTATAAATATGGTATATTAAAGAGTAAACAAAAAATGCTTCTTGGTTTGTGTAATGCTTTACAAGGGAATGGTGGCCTTGAAATTTGACCTACTGACCCCAAAGACAGTAGAGTTCTTCCTCTCACCGATCAATGTTCATGGGTATAGGTGTTATGGCTTCGTTATCATCTGGAATGCCTATTTACATGTAAGGTCATGGTGACCTCGCCCTTGGACCTACTGACCCTCCACAAATTAGGGATCCTCATCTCACATAGGGCAATATACCTATGAAGCTTCATGAGTGTATGTATTATGGTTTCAGAGTTATTCCCTGGAATGTGCATTTTCATAAAAGGTCACAGTGCCGTTGACCTTTGACCGACTGATTCCAAAACAATTGGGTTTTTCCTCTCACAATGTGCCTATGAGTTCCATGACTGTAGGTTACCAACAGGCCTATCTAAAGCAAGGCATATTTAATGCCTAAATATATACCACAACAAGAGTCAACATCAGCGGTTAGTTCAACCTAAATTCGTGTGTTGGCTCTTTCTTGTCCGACTTGTTTGGCTTTGTGGTGTATGTGGTGCGTTTGTGATTGTAGTGTGTATGATACGGGCTCCCTTGTCCCTGTATCACGCTATTTTGGGGGTGATTAACGTATCCATTTGCAGCATATAGATACTTATAGGCATCGAACCGGGGTCTGTTCGGTTCATTACGCGTGTTTATGTTTTAATGTTGCGGTATTTTGTTGGATAGAGTTGTGTGGTTGCTGTGAGTTTGTGGATGTTATGAGGCATAACATCCACAAACTCACAGCATATATACAAACATTGCATATATTGTGGATTAATTTCTGGACTGAAGTAAGACGGAAGCTCATTTACCACTTGTTCGCCGAGGATCACTGGGTGTCTTGGCTACCGCGGTGAGGAAAAGGTTAATTACGGTCGATAATGGTGGCCAGTCATGACTGCGCCTGTGGCGTATCAGCCACAGGTTGGTGATGAAATGTACCGTAGGGAGGCGCTCCTTAATACTAAATGGGCATGTGCCATATTTACTATTATTGTTTTCGATTACCGTTTCTTTTTTTATACATATGAATAACGTATTGGATATGGTCACTCCCTTTTTAGCGAAATTTTAATTGCTTTTAATTGTTTGGTTTAATTATACGAGTTAGGTTCTCAAACTATTACTGCTATTTTTTTTGCAGATTATGGCCTAAAAGGTGCAGTTGCTGTTGCGGGCCACTTTTTGATTTCGAATTTACATTGTGTGTTATTTATATCTACTGTAGAGTTGCGCTGGCGTTTTGTTACATTCTTTCCTTTATTTGTCTTTTTTTTATTTGCTTTTATGATACCTCTGTTTACTCTTTAATATACCATATTTATATCCACGTTTTTGAAAAAAAAAGTATATTAAAATCGCCTCCGTTTGTCCTTCTGTCCGTCCGTCCGTCTGTCCGTTACCGCATCTCCTTCTAAACCGCTGAACGGAATTCAACCAAACTTAGGAATGAACCACGGAGAACACGATTTGTCATGTTTAATGTCAATAAGTGTACAATATTGATGACGACATGACGTAATACATTTGATTAAGTCGTCAAATTTCTTATCGACATATTGAAATATAACTTGTCAAGACGACATACAGCAACTAAACTTATTTAATTGACGAACATTTCGACTTCAGTCTTTCTGACATGTGAAGGTAAATCGTACTAAGTTGCATTCTTTCAAGTCGAAATGATTCAAGAAACACGCAGTAAGTCGAGAAAATGCGGCCGAGAAGACGCGAAACAATGCAACAACCCGCCAATTTCGAAGTCTATAAGGAGGTAATTAACGCAACAACTGGTGACCCCTTATAGCGAAGGCTTAAACGTTTAAGTTTTGCGTTTAGGTAATTTTCTCACAAACTGTATGCACTAGACCTTTCAAACTTTGTTTATAGTTGTATCTTGGGTGGTACATTGCAACGTGACAAAGCAAATGTGGAAGTGACATTGACCCCAAGCTAAGGGCAGATAACTTAATAATTTTTACCTTCAACTTTTGCGTTGAGGTCAATTTCTCGCAAACTATGCACTACACCTTTCAAACTTAGCTTATAGTTGCATCTTGGGTGGTACATCGCAACGTGACAAAGCAAATGTGGATGTTCCCCAGTCAAGCAAAGGGCAGATAACTTTAATTAGTACATATACATCACTTTCTCATGAACTATAATTATGCACTAGATGCTTTAAACCTAGTTTATAGCTTAATCTTTGGACAAAACATTCTATTTTGACATAGATGTGACTTGGGTAGTGCATCTTTTTGGATGCATGGATTTCATCTGCAACCTTGACCTACTTTTTGGAGCTGATGATTCTTTTTTTTATAGAATGGCATTTTGTTTTTCAACAAATGTACTTAAATGTGATTTCAGAAAACTGTAAACTCTATTGTTTTTAGTTATTAAAATGTTTACAAACTTTCATTTAAGCATCATTTATATTTTATTTTTAAGTCCCGCCCCCTTTAGGCGAGACAAGTGAATCCGCGGATTTTGTGTACATGATGATAGGCTTGATGTCAAGATATACTATCTTGTTGGTGTAAAAATGGAGCTAATATGCCTCAAGTTATGACCCTTTGAATTTTTCAAATTCTGTTGTGATGTATCATTACATTGGATTGGAGGCATCTTTATCTTTGTCATAGGACACATTTCTTGTTTCATAAACAATACGTACAGTTGTTGAACCCCGTATTTGTCGGTGTGTTTATAGGTGTGTCTTTGAGCAAGTCGCTGAACTTGTTCTGTAGGATTTTATTGTCTGTCTGTCTATTCTCACCCGGGCACTTAGCAGTCTATGCATTTGCAATCATGGATAATGTAAGCTATTTAAATAGGATGAAGACGTAAATCAGCTCTATTATGATCCTAGGCGTTTACAGGTTATTAAACCCAATTTTAATAATGAAGAAAATTAAGAAGGAATTATAATCAGATGGTGCATTCTGTTTAGGCCACAATTGTTAATGAGTCCTTTTCAAACGTGTTTTGCGTCGTTAGATAATCCACAAAAAAACCAAGTGATCCATACATCAAAAAGATAGCTGTCACATGACATACATATAACACATGTAAACACGTGTAAATGTTATAAAATTCAATGAATTCCTGCAGCATGGCCCTTTTCGTTCAACATGTATATTTGCCAGGGGTCACATTAGCGTTGTTTTTACATTATCGATTAATTTGAAATATATCCATTAAAGGACAATTAATTTAGACAATGACTATAATTATATGTATTTCAGATGTTCGTCAATGCAGATCCCCCAACAGTATGTATTATAATCTTTAATATATTAAGCATACATATAAATTGGCATGGGAGTTTACACATGCACTTAGTAATTATAAAAGTAAAGGATAAATATCGCTGACATTATATAAATATCACATTCATGAGAGGGTGATAGTAAGAATATTCTCCCTGAGGATATGAGTAGCGTCCGAGTCGAAGCCAAGGTTGAGGGTATTATACCGAAATCCCTTCGAAGTCGGGCAAAAATATGATTCATTTTCGGTACAGATTTCACTTTGCCTCATAGACTGCTCCACTGCTTGGTTGAGTGAAAGTGACATTTGCAGTGAATCAGTCTATTCCGGATTTTTTTTAAACAAAAAACTGTGTTTCCCCCAAAAGTTGCTATGAAAGTTGTTTTGTTGGATTGGAAATAACTAAAAAAATGAGTGGTAGTTTATTGAAATCGTTCAAGTACTTTTGAAGTTATGATGAGTTTAAAATAGCATTTCACCATGACGTCACTGGAACAGTATGCACGCAAACTCGCTTCAAAGCTGCGCATGTGATAATTTTTTACTATCTCCCTGCGATTTACTATCGAACCCTGTACTATCATAGTAAGAAATCACACATTGTTCTCTATGGGGATTTAGCATGGGCGTTTTATGTGAGGTATAATAATATAGAATATTATTCGTTATATATCTATTTATTGAAAATCACCAGGTTCAAATTAATGCAAGGTTTTAAAAAATCAACCTTTAATATAAACAGATAACCCTAAATAATTTCAACAAATACTTCGTCAATAATGATTGACAGTTAATTATTGAAACAATGTGTTTTAGGAGTGCATCTTTGTTAAAAGATTTTGATCTTCATTAATAAAAGTAAAATAAGCATCATCCTTGGAAACTCCAACAACTCGAAACAAGAGGTCGAAGAGTGCCTGCATCTCTCTACATTTGTAAAGCTGTATGGTGTTTCTGGTGGGAGTGGGTGAGGGTGCAGATTTTCAGTGATATGACCACTCTGATGAAGTTCGTAAAATTGGTGTGGGAGAGAGATTAGGGGTGGTGTGGGGTGTCAGAAGCAAAATTTATTATTCGATATTGATGTCTTTTGAACTCGTCCGAGCTTTCAATGAAAGTGATAGAGCGTTGACACCAAAAAGTTTGCCGACAACAGACTATGGCATAAGCAAAAAGGAAACTAAAGTCATTGGTATGGCAAGCTAATTACAGTATGGTTTATTTATTATTTATTTATTTATTTATTCACAATGATGTGCAAGAAAAGCTTTTAATGAAGTGTCATAAGACATCTCTTAGTGCGCACAATGCATCTGGTAATGCGGTTGTTTAAAACAATGACACAATATCATGTTATCAGTGTTATTTTATTATAATTCTTTTTATAATTATTGGTTAGCTTTCGACATGACAAGAAGTTATGCACCATTTGCTTTGAGAGGGAAAAGACATCGTCATTGTGCCATGCGGGCATACCTTTTGCACAGTTTGCGCCGTGCAGACTCAATCAACATCGAACATGTGACCCCATTGCCGCGGGAAAATGTTCTCGGTTAGGGCACTTTTTGATTAATTTCAATATTTCACGTGCCTGGTGAAAATGGTCTCTCAATATGTCGTTTGTTCAATTTTAGTTATGTTCATATTTTGTGTCGCCTGCGTAGGATGGCAGACACTTATGGATCACTTTATCCGTCGTACGTCATCGTTGTCTGTCACACTTTAACCGGCAACTTAACCTTGGCCATAACTTGAAAAGTATTTGACATATGTTCATGAAACTTCACACACGTATTCATCTTACCACATACAATAGATAATGTTACCCACGACCAATAACTCTGACTTCCATTTCAGTTATGCCCCTTTTCATAAATCTTTAACCTGCAGCCTGATTAGCTCAAAACTGGCCATAACTTGAAAAGTATTTGACCTATGTTCATGTAACTTCACACACATATGTCCAATAACTCTGTCATACTAATTTTGGCAGAGTTATACCCCTTTTCATTAACTTTAACACTTTAAAAAAAGCTCCATTATTCATGAAGGATTGCACCCGTGTCTTCAAACTTTATAGTTAGATTGTATTTGCTGAAATAAGCACACGGCAGGCGACACAAGTGATCCATGGAACACCCTTCTAATTCTTTTAAGCTAAATTTGTATTACTATTATCAACCATGTAAAATTGTTGTAAAAAAACGGAGTGTTTTGAATTCCACTCTATTAAGCTGTATGTCCAAACGCACTGGTATATCATTAGTCCCCTACCGGTGTCACCGGAGAGGATTTTAGGTTTGCCACCGTTGCCACCGTCCGTCAGTCCGTCCTTGCGGTAATGAGAAAAGTATTTAAAATATTTTTATGAAACTTGGCATAATGGTAGTTAGTAATAAGGGGAGTATGCACGTTATTTTATTTGAAAGAAAGTAGTTAGTAAATAGTAAAAATACGCAAAATATATGGATCCTTTGATAACAAAAGAAATACTGAAGATAATTTAATGAACATTTCTACAGAAATTGTAAAAAATACACAAAATGGGTAGGTAGCTTATTTGAACAGGAAGCTTGGGATTGCATTTGAGGTCATTGGGATCAAGGTCGCTGTTACTGAAAATAGAAAAATGGTTTCCACTCAATAATTTTACTTCGGAATGAGGTATTGCAATGAAACTATGGGTAGGTAGCTTATTTGAAAAGGAAGCTTGGGATTGCATTTGGGGTCACTGGGTTCAAGGTCAAGTTCACTTTTACTGAAAAAAGAACAAGTGTTTCTGCTCATTAACTTTACTTAGGAGTAAGATATTGGCCTGAAAGGTGTGTATATGGCTTATGTGAAAAGCAAGTTTGGGTGCATTTACTAACAGAAATGCCCGATAGTGGACATGTATTGCTCTGCAATACTTGAATCTTGTTTTTTTATGTTCTTTTTTTTGGAATTAGTAACAGATATTTCTTTTGGCTAATTTTTGACTGCAATGAGTACTTACTCATCAGATTCAAAATGAATATGTAACAAGGAACTCGTTTAGAGTAAACAATTGCTTTAAATAGTACAAACTGAATGTGAATTAATACATTTAAAAAAATTCTGATCAATTGGAAGTTAAATAAAGCAACACTGTATGACTTTAAGATTAAACACATGCTTGGAACAATTTTCATCATGTATATATGGCATAAACCGTTCTACACGACAATACATACAAATAAAATACTCATGATTTTAAAAAGATGAGTTTTGTAAAAATAGTATGAGTAAAATACTAAACTCAGCTTATCTACACCTCTGCAGAAATATCCCTTTTGTCTGCTGCATGTATGCATACCTTATGTTATTTTGTTTTCAACTAAAGCAAAGTATGTTTCAAGCAGTTTCAATGGGCCTACACTATGCTTTTTTTCGCTATACATAAATCACCAACAGTATTTCTTAGATATTATGCATGCAAGTGTAATTATTTTTAATACAATATATGGGACCCCTGGAAGGCACTTTTAAATTTGAACATACACCCATACAGGAAAGGTTTGCATGTTTTACTGCATACCGTATGTTGGTGCGTGCGTGACTTTTATCTTTACCCATAAAGACTTTCCATCCCCCATGTAAAACGTGGATAGCCTTATCCGGTATACAAGATAAATGTTTTCACTGCGTGACCTATGTTCATATCAGTTGTTGACTGCATTCGACATGTTTTGTGCAGTAAATACACCCAGGCATAGATGAACAATGTGTTTGAAACCACCAAATGCCAGAACCAAATTCTATAAAATGGGATTCATTCCTAGATTTTTATATTCAAAGATTTTTATAAAATTGTTTAAATGGAATAGCCCAGGTTATAAGTGTCTGTTTTATTATTTGCTGTCTTTTTATAATGTTTTATAAATAACTTTTTAATAAGAAAACAAAAATGGTTAATACATTAATTGTTGATACTGGGGGTAAATGATACTGGGGGTAAATAAATGATTTTAGTAAAATATATGTTGTTTTTTTCCATACAGTATTTTTTAGAAAATAAAACATGAGAAATTATAGCATTACTGATGTATATTAGCAGATATTGATGGTTTTCGCACTCGTCCGAGCTTTCGTGGATATTAAGACTGGCCGGCCAAGTTTGGTAAAGATCGGAAGCAAAATGCAAAATGCAAAATGCAAAAAACAGACGATTACGGTGTCCTGTTAGAGCCATCTTACCATCGCATCTTACCATCAACCATCGACATATGTCGATAGTAAGATGCGATGGTCGATGGTAAGATGCGATGATAAGATGCGATGGTCGATGGTAAGATGCGATGGAAAATCGACCATCACATCTTACCATCGACCATCGCTTCTTACAATCGCATCTTATCATCGACCATCGCATCTTACCATCGATCATCGCATCTTACCATCGCACCTTACCATCGACCATCGCTTCTTACCAACGCATCTTACCATCGACCATCGCATCTTACCATCGACCTAGTAAGCATCGCATTTTACCATCGACCATCACATCTTACCATCGACCCGATGGTAAGATGCGATGGTCGATGGTAAGATGCGATGGTAAGATGCGATTGTCGATGGAAAGATGCGATGGTAAGATGCGATGGTCCATCGCATCTTACCATCACATCTTACCATCGACCATCGCATCTGGACCACCGGACACAGTACACCATAGCATAAACCACACTTTAGGCCAGTATCTAAAAACTACTGAATGCAATTGAATGAAACTGATGGCGATGAAAGGAAGTGCAAGGCACAACAAAACATAACTGTCCTTATTTATAGTTATTTCCCTTGGCAGGAACTTAACTCGAAAACTACTGAATATTTTACTGAAACTTGGAACAATGATAAAAGGCAATGGGATGAAGTGCAATGCACAAGAAGCATAACTATATCCTTATTAATTTTATAGTTATTTCCCTTGTCCAGAACATAGGTCGAAAATTACTGACCATATTTCACTGAAACTTGGAACAATGATTGAGGTCAATGGGAGGAAATGCAGTGCACAAGAACCATAACTATCTTTATTTGTATTGGAGTTATTCCATTGGTAATTTTATACTTGTAATTCTTGCCCGGATTATAACTCAAAAACTGCTTACCATATTTCAGTGAAACTTGGAACAATGATAGAGGGCACTGAGAGAAAGTGCAGAGCGTAATAACCTATATCTTTAATATTTCTGGAGTTAATGCCCTTTGTAATTTGAAAACGACTACTATTTGCGTACGTTTATGGTGCTCTGAAATTGTCTCTTTAATGTCATTCATTGTAAAACAAAAACATCTGTTAAGTCAAGGTGCATGCTTTGGTTCTACCGATATTCTTGCTGTTTCAGTTGTTCTTTTTACAAAAGATAGCATCAGAGTAGATTTAACCAGGTTTGTTTTTATATTAAAACATGAAAACCCTGGAGGAACCAGAGATCTAAGGTTTATTATATCTGTGGAGGAACTGAGAACCAGAAAAAAATGGCTTATCAACGAGATGTCTTAATACAAAATTTGAATGGAAATAATGTATTTTGCAAAACGATTTCATAAATTTGTTATAGGTCTGTTTTTCAACGTACACAAATAGTTGGACCCATCTAACGTTATTGTTTATTATTATGTACCCAAATTTTCAGTTCAATCAGCAGTTTTTATTTGTACCACGTGATTGTACAATACATAATGTTGTTATTGGACGTTGTACTGTCCCGAAATTATTATTTTTTTCATATTGGACGGTCCAAAAGAAGATGGTGGATTTTTAAAAAACATTAACGATAAAAACCGAATATCGTCAAAGTTCCGAGAAGTTGCGTGTGAATTAAAACAACAATAGTAAATAAATGATTTATTTATTGTTGTTAAAGGTCAAGGCTGTTCAATTGCTTTATTTTTCCCCTGTAAATTTAGATATATAATAAAGTTATTTAACAGTGTATTGTGCAAAACGGGATTTTATTGTCCTCGTACACGTTGCGGTGAAAATCATCATAGCCTTCGGCGTCTCGTCCAATATGACTTTCACCACAACGTGTACTCGGACAATAAAAAACCCTTATGGCACAATACACAGTTAAATAACCTATTACTATTGCATGACAATTCAATTTAAGAGAGGTACAATTCAGCTTAATTAAACCTCTCTTCAATTAAATTAGACCTCTCTTCAATAGACCTCACTTCAAGTAATTGCAGGGATTTTCAATTAATTGAGTTTGTTATTTTGGCATCCCAACGCCAAATTTACATAAACCCAAATAATTGAAGAGAGGTCTATTTCAATTAAAGAGGTGTATTTTAATTGAAGGGAGGTCTAATTCAGTATTGGAACTTTACCTCTCCTTAATTGAAGTGAACCTCTCTTCAATTGAATTGAACCTCTCTTCAATTGAAATGAACCTCTCTTCAATTGAATAAGACCTCTCTTCAATTGCAACTGAATTAAACCTCGGTCTAATTCAACTGAAGATAGGTTTAATTAAATTTTGAGGTTCAATTGAATTGAAGAGAGGTAAAATTCCAATACTGAATTAGACCTTTTCAATTGAATGCGTCCAATTGAAGAAATGTTCAGTTTAATTGAAGAGAGGTCTAGTTCAATTGAAGAGAGGTGCTATTCAATTGAGGAGAGTTCTAATTCAGTTGAAAAGGTCTAATTCAATTGAAGAAATGTGAGGTTCAATTAATTGAGTTTATGTTAGTTTAGCGTCCCACAGACAAATTAACATAACTCAATAATTAAACCTCATTTTAATTGAAGAAAGATTAAATTCAATTGAAGAGAGTAACAATTCCAACACTGAATTAGACCTTTTCAATTGAATGAGACTTCTCTTCTACTGAATGAGATCGAGGTTTAATTCAGTTAAAACTAAAGAGAGTTCTAATTCAATTGAAGGGAGGTTCCATTCCATTGAGGAGAGTTTTCAATTGAGGAGAGTTCTAATTCAATTGAAGAGAGGTCCAATACTAAATAAGACCTCTTTTCAATTCAGTATAACCTAATTTCACCGAATTGACGGTTTGTTTCAATAATGAAACTGTCAAATAAATTTCAAATCCCTTTGGGAGCTCGATCAGCTTGTGAGAAAGTGTTGATTCTTATGGATAGTGGGAGGTATACAGTACTAGTTCTATCCAAAAAAAAATTGGATGGTTTGCCTCTACCACAGAAAGCGTCATATACGGCCTAACACGTGCTAAAAGTGACTTAAAAAATACCTGCTTCAAACAACTGACAATTTTCATAATTGTTACAGTTAATTGCTTATTGAAAAAATCTATAATATAGGATAATAGACGAGGTGCCAATCGGAGGCTTCGGACATGACTGTTGGTTATTGTGTGACGACTGACGTTATCCAACGGTAAGACGCACGCGTGTAATATAAACAAGAGGTCAATGACCTTAAAGCTCTACTGATAGGTTTTGATAGCTAGATCAGCATTCCTGTGAAGTTTCATCTGTCAAATAGTTTTAGAGGAGTAGTCGCTCTAAGTTTTTACTATATAACTCTATGTAAACAAAGATGGCCGCTGGCAGCCATGTATAATGTTAAATCAAAATAATGTTCAACAACGACCAACATCATGTCATGCTGATCATTTTAGAAAAAGTCCCATATCAATATCACTTATTGTTTTCCAGAATTAGTTGCTACAAATTTGTTTTTAAAAATCTATTTTTAGCCATGGTGGCCATCTTGAATTTATGACAGAATTTTTGCTAGGATCAACTCGACATCAAAAGCAACATTCCTGTGAAGTTTCCTGAAAGTCCGTCGAGTAGTTTCAGAGGAGTAGTCGCCACAAATGTTTCCTGTATAACTCTGTAACTATGCAAACAAAGATGGCCGCTGGCGGCCATGTTTGACATTCAATCAAAATAAACTTTGGTTAGGATCAACTACATGTCGTGCCAGTCATTTTGGTAAAGATTCCGACTGAATATCACTTATGATTTTTGAGATGTAGTCGCCACAATATCGCATTTAAAAAATCTATTTTTAGCCGTGGCGGCCATCTTGAATTTCCGGCCGACCTGAATTTTTGCTAGGATCAACTAGACATCAAGAGCAACATTCCTGTGAAATACGTCAAGTAGTTTCAGAGGAGTAGTCACCACAAAAAATGTTTACGGACGGACAGACGGACGACGCAGATCAGTCGAGCTAAACAAAATGGAATGACATGACACTGCAAACAAGCGACTTTATCACACACACACACGCACGCACGCTCGCATACACACACACACACACACAGAGAAATGCAATATATTGGCTTGATTATTTCCGAGATTACAGATATCTGCGAATTGATCAATCATCTTTTTGCAACATATCTGATTTCTTATTTATTTCTTATTAACTCACTCGAAGAGTGAGTTTAATGTTTGCTTTCCTTTCCTGGTTTATGAGTTGTAAGAATCTGTTACTTTTCTGTTGTTGTTTTTTGATGTTGTTGTTCTGTGTTTTTGTTGTTTGTTTTTTTATCTCCTGTCGACTACAATTGCTCAAACATTGTCAACATAATCTGTTAAATGGAAGAAAAGAGCAGTTGCTCCAGCAACAGTACGGGGCACTGGAATGTCAACTCTTTGTTTTCCTGTGACCGCTTCGACTATTTGTACAAATTCCTCACAGCAACCATGTTTTGGATATTCAATTGTGTACATGGTGGACAACGTATTAATCATAGCAAGCTCACATGGGAGCTCAAATGAATAGTCTCTTGAATCGGTTACTTCTGGTTGATGGAATAACACATTAGGAATTCCACTAGGTGTTTCAGTATGACGTTGTCTCCGAATTCGATGTAGGTTCCATATTTCATCAAATGCATCCAGATCTCGTTGAATAAAAGGGAGAAAACAAAACCTTAGACACTCTATATGTACAGGATCACTGTCGTGCAGTGTACCAGAATCTCTCATATCGCTAAAATGGCTTCTCAAAAACACGGTAAAGTTGCATTTTAAACACTGCCATTTTGACATTGATTACCTTCCACAGTGTCCTGTATCAAGAATTGTAATATCCGCGGCAGCGTAACTCTGTTATCTTGTAGATTACGTCTGGCAGGGGACTTGATACGTTATGCCTTCTCAGATTTAAACGCTGTCCTATTCTTTTTAATTGCCGTAAATTATGCACATATCGCAAAACCTCGCATATTTCCTTCCAGGTATATCCTTGACTAAAGTAGTAACAAATTAAGTCGTCCCGGTTTGAACTTTCCTCCAAATGAGGTAGAACTGCGGAGATTGGAACGAACATCAACCAAACCAGATAGACACAAGCCTGTAAAACACGGATAATTGTCTTTTAAATGTTGCAAATGTTTATATATACCAGCATACATGCAAGCTATATTAAATTTAAACTAGACGGGTGTTCCGCGGAACACGTGTGTCGCCTGTCAGCGCTTTGTCAGTGTAACCAGGTTTTAGGACCCACATAATTTGACAATTAAATTGAATTGAGGTTTTACGGCGCACCAACACAAGAAATGTTATATGGCGCCAAACAGGATGAACGTGCCAGGCTCATCCTCCATTTACATCTTGATAAAATATGGAAAATGGGCCTAGACATTCTAACCTTCTAACCTGCAGAACTGCAGAGTTGCAGCAAATTCTATTGTAGACACTCCATTTACGATGGAGCCACGTTTCCACATTTGCATATGCGGTGTCATGAAGAAGACCTTGAACGAGCATGATAAAAAATGACAAAATGTACCCCTCTGCCTTTAGCGGTATTTGCAGTGGTTGTATTCTACCCGGGCAACCACAAGGGGATCATAATTTAACCAACTGGCCTAAGTTTTCGTGAAGAAAAAGAATGAGTTTTAACCCATATGTTTATGTTTAAACATATTTATTTTACATCGATTGCGAAACAAGTTCTTGCAACTTAGATTAATCACTCTCAATGGCTTCCTGGGCAGAACCACTACTAAGCAATGTGGATTAATTATCTTGCTCAAGGATAAATAACGTGGCCGCGACGGAGGATCGAACCCACGACCTCTCGATCAGGAGTTCGGCGCTCTACCACTGGACCACGCACTCCACTAAACCCATATAATGACCTTCAGTGTAACCTTGACCTTTATCTTTTACTAAGGTCATATCAAAGTTGTTAGTCTCTGACTTCAAATCACTTGCCCCTCACCCCTGTAGTCTCGATCCCTTAGGGCCTAGGAATCTTTATGTAAGGAAGCTATCCAGCTGGCTTGCAGAACGTGCATGGTATCTTCCTCCACCAGTGGAAGCTAAAACGTCGCAATATGACCTTAGCTGTTGCACAGGCATCCGGCATCCGGCAGAGAGCTAGAATAGTAAAAGATGGACGTGGAGTGATTAAGTCCATATTTTACTATCCTAGCTCTGTGCCGGATGCCAGTGGGCTGTTGGTGCGACTATAAAAAAATCCAATTCAGTTCGGAGGCCAAACTCATTTCCGGGCCATAACTCAGCAAAAACTATGGATCAACACTCTATATATTCATATGCATTATGGTAGACAGGTTCACCACATCGAGATAGAATGTGGCGTATAGTTCAAGCCAACTGTGGGAGGAGAAAGACACACAATTAACGGAAAAAATGACAGTACTAAGATTATACAGAGTAGATTTTGACGTCGAACCTTTTGGCCTATCTTTTGGGATTTCTTTATTTACACTGTCCTGTTTTAATGGGATGACAGTAGGGTAAGTGTGAGGTTTGGTGCACCCTAGAACCGGTTTAAACCCCCAGTGGCCTTTGTTGCAACTGGCCGTTCCAAGGCGGTAGCCCTATTGTCAACCCTTTTGTGTTTGTGATGTCGTTAGATTTTTCATTACTTTTGCCTTCTCGTTTGTCTGTTTGCGTGTTTGTTTTTGTGTTTTGTGGTTGACTGTCGTCCTTGAATGCTGCTTTCCCTGTCCGATATTTTTATCTTTCTTGACATAAAAGGTAAGGATCCTGTAAAGTTTTAGAAACAATCAATTAAAAACTGTGAAAGGAGATACACACATACTTTTCGGGTCGGGCGGACAGACGCTGTGACTGACATGGCTAACGTTATAAGCCCCCTCACCATTTGGTGATGGGGGCATAAACATGGAAAAAACACAACAGTGGTGTCACTTCAGTTCGATTTTAGTGTTAAACTATATAATACTGTCAGCATACCTGAAAAGATACAGAAAACATTTAAAATTTTAGGAAAAATATACTTTTTACCTGCTTTTCAAAATTCGACATCCTTGTAGATCGGCCGTGAATCCAACTTTGGCTGTGCTTGCATCTTCTATTGCAACATAAGTGCGTATGTCGGTATATGTAGGATATCTTGTCCGGATAAAAATGGGTGACGCAATAATTTAGTCAACTTAACCTGATCACGAAATAAGTGAAGTCGTCATGCGACATTTTAGGTCATCAAGTCGCTGTGTGGATGTTGTGCAAACAATATATTCAACTAATGTCGCTTTTTATTAAGTCGTCATGGCTAGATATATTGTAGTAAATCAACACAGACTATGTCAACATAGGATTATATATCGTGACATGTCGTTATATTTATGGTCATAAACATCACATCATCTGGGGGGTACATTAAAGCTTCCATACATATATGATCTATGTTTCCAAAGTTTGACAAGAGGTGAACATTTCGAGATGTTTGACAGCGACATCAACAGAAAATAAAGACTAATGACAATACAAGTTGGACAGGGATCTACTTTTAAACTACACCTTTCTGTATTTAAACTATATCGTTATGCATTTGAACTATATCGTTATGTATTTAAACTATATCGTTCTGTATTTAAACTATATCGTTCTGTATTTAAACTATATCGTTCTGTATTTAAATTATATCGTCATGTATTTAAACTATATCGTTCTGTATTTAAACTATATTGTTCTGTATTTAAACTATATCGTTCTGTATTTAAACTATATCGTTATGTTTAAACTATATCGTTCTGTATTTAAACTATATCGTTATGTATTTAACTATATCGTTCTGTATTTAAACTATATCGTTCTGTATTTAAACTATATCGTTCTGTATTTAAACTATATCGTTCTGTATTTAAACTATATCGTTATGTATTTAACTATATCGTTCTGTATTTAAACTATATTGTTCTGTATTTAAACTATATCGTTCTGTATTTAAACTATATCGTTATGTATTTGACTATATCGTTCTGTATTTAAACTATATCGTTATGTATTTAACTATATCGTTCTGTATTTAAACTATATCGTTCTGTATTTAAACTATATCGTTCTGTATTTAAACTATATCGTTATGTATTTAACTATATCGTTCTGTATTTAAACTATATCGTTCTGTATTTAAACTATATCGTTATGTATTTAACTATATCGTTCTGTATTTAAACTATATCGTTCTGTATTTAAACTATATCGTTCTGTATTTAAACTATATCGTTGTGTTGATATAAAGATAACAATACATTGTAAAGTGACCTACATTTCTAAATTAGGCACGTTGTTGAAGTCTTTAACTGGAAATAAATGATGTCTAAGTACCACTTTGAGCAGATGTTCATATCACTTTGATTTTCACTTTGGTTTTCAAAATCTCAACAAAAATCGTATCAATAACGTCTAGATACTATTATATGAGACACCCGCCAAGGTATCAAAACTAATGACTAATGAATTACTAATCTTGATGTGTCGAGTCTCCCACATTACACGACTAAATAATAAAATATTCTCGATTACGTTTAAACACCTGTACGCAATTTTTATTCGCAAATGTGAGAAAGAACGAGGGCCGTCTTTTCGTCCTTCTTGTCGTCTTTCCGCAAACGTTACTCTTCCGGGTATAGCTAAATATAATATTGACTAGACTTAATGATTTTTAATAGTAACTTTTGTCAGTTACAACGCATCGGTACGTTTTGAATTATTCCCCTTTGGATGAACATTTTAAACAAATTTCTTTTTTTGCTGTTTGAAGAAAATATAATTTTATCACAGAACGTTTCCTCTTAACGGTGTCGTGCATCCATTATATATTGTATTGTATGTACACATGTTTAATATAAACTGGAACGTGTTGATTGGTGGGCATAACATGCATTAACTCTGTAACATTGAAACTATTTTATCACAAATTCATCCCGATTTTTATTCATAAACTTACTTTTTACCAATAAATTAACGTTGTACAAGTCATGTTTTAAAGTCGGCGTTAATGACTGTAACAACGCTAAAGTAACAATTCCGCTAAAGGTAACAAACGCCTCTAAAGGTAAGAATTTCAACGTTAAAGGTACCTTCGCTAAAGGTAGCAACCCAAAGGCTAAAGGTAACAGTTTTCATGTCAACGCTAAACTCTGAGGTAACAAATGTCTACGCTAAAGGAAACTTTTTTTTTCAACATCTACAGTTTAACTGAAAATTGAGTAAACAGGTTCTTGTTAGCTACTGTGGAACCTGATTCAAAACATTTTAGCTGAACACGTATACACTGGTCAATCTAAATTGTAATGGAGTGACGTCAGAAAATATCAAATATTTATTGTCATCTTTTTTGTCTTCTTTTTTATATATAGGACCAAAACAGATACTATATGAAACGTAACATAATCGGAGGATTTGACATATTCGAAAATTTAAGGTACGAATATGAACTACTAGTATATGTTTTTTTTTAATTTGAAGATATTTGCGATTTGAATCTGAATTTTGGTTTGTCGTCATAAAAACAAGTTTTTAATACTGGTAATAACGTATCAAATAAGGCTATGTTTGAAGTTGTTAAAAAAAAGTCGCGTCGTACTCAATTGTTAACGCTTTGGCATCACAGAGTGATAGGCTAGTCACATGCAAATATTTTTTTATATCAAACTGTTCGTCTTGTTAAGACCGTTCATCTGAAATATGAATTATATCATTTAAATAAAGATGTCAAATATTATTTATATAGTTTCCTTTTTAAAGAATATAATTTCTTATCGTAATATAAAACAAAATGTCCTGGTCATCGTAATATCTTTTTTCAGTATTCTTGTTTTATTGACCCTTTGAAAAAGAGGTCTCTGTCGACGTCTCGTCATGAAGACGTTATTTGTATTGAAAGCACATTGAACATAGTAGTGATATATCAACAGTTATTTGTTTAATAATAACCATCTCCATATTAATCGTGATAGAAGCCTTTTAGATGGACTGTACATGCTATTCAAAATAAATTGCTGGAGATTTTAGCAAATCGTCAATTTAACTAGTAAAGGTTGTTCGCTACCGTCATACCGAAGCCCTGCACATTATAGTACATATATGGTAGTAAGCGTCGCAAAACGAAGCCACACGTGTCTTACAAACAAATTCATATTTTACAATATTATAATAATTAGTGTGGTAACATGGCGAAATTGTGCTGCAAAAGCCAAACTAATGCCGAGATCAGCGAGGTGTATAACAAGTTGTCTGTTCCTTGCGAAGACATATTTTCGCACATTAATATCGCTATCATCCAGGGAACACAAGTCAGCGCCTGAGCTCAGAGTTCATTAAAATGTTTGACTGAAAGTATTTTAAATACCACTATCTACTTTGCAAAGGGGCTGGCGTGCACTAGTGGATAACACAGTGGATTTGAAATCCGCAGGACCCGGGTTCAAACCTCACCGGCACCTCTGTGTTTTGTTGCCGTTCTTGGGCAAGACACTTTCCATTTGCCTCGTCCGTCAGATGGGGACGTAAACCGGGCGGTCCTCTGAGTACGTAAGAGAACCATAGGAATTCATAAGAAGTCTTTGGTAACGGATGGGCACGTAAACCGGGCGGTCCTCTGATTACGTAGGAGAACCATAGGAATTAGCACATAATTTTCACATGCAGTTATTTTCCCCAAATATGTTCAGAATGTTTAAGGTTATTGCTATCATCTATCTTATAAGCACACATTTTTGTTCTGACTTAATTTTTTATGAGAAAGGTAATGGATAGAGCATCAAACATATTTAATTCTTAAATGTTTTTTACAAAGCATGTGTCCATATGTTAGTATCAGTTTTGGTAAATGTTCAGTTATATATTAGTTATTTAATAATGTATAAAATTGTATAATGTTTTAAGCAATCAAATCCAAATTCACTTGCGTACATTCTTCATATACTTCACCAAAATCACTGAAATTATACGCAACCTGCGGGCGGGCGGGCGGGAAGGGCGCGGGTGGTCGGGAGGGCTAGGGGCGGACGTTTGCATATTCCATTAATGTATAGTCATCTTTCCTGCTCTTTTAAATTCTAAAAGAGTTATGAAAGAGAAAAAACAAAACAACAATATTTCTTTCAGATGGAAAGAAGAAAATAAGGAACAATATTGGAAACAGACGCACATGATGCCGGAGAACGTAAATAATGATGGATATTTTGATAGCTGTGTCCTTTATAACGCATTTCATGACTTAAAGGACAAACACATCAGGACATATTTAATTATACAAAGCAGTAGCGTAGCTAGCTATTAGACCAAAAGGCCCGGGCCTGCACATAATTGTCACATGCATGGTTGAAAAATATAACAATGAAATAATAGTGTATGAATTTGTTGAATTTTGAAGTGTGATTTTGCTTCAATTTATATCTAAAAAC
Organism: Cyrtodaria siliqua; assembly: GCA_037043455.1. NCBI lineage: Eukaryota > Metazoa > Mollusca > Bivalvia > Adapedonta > Hiatellidae > Cyrtodaria > Cyrtodaria siliqua. The sequence continues at coordinate 592,633 of JAWPHD010000138.1, read as the reverse complement.
ACACCAGAGACATCCTACGTTTTCAAAAATGTTCGCATGGACCCCACTAGAAATAGTCAGGCCTGCACATCACAAAAGGTCTAGCTATGCCCCTGAATAGATCAATAGATTGTGCTTTACACTTAACATGCTTAATGGAAATGGGTTAATTGTTCTGGTTCAATGGTACACAGAAAAACAATACTACATGTATATTAAGAAGGACAATTGAGTAGGTACGGAGACAAATATATTGTACAAATTAAATGTCAATGCAAATGGAGTAACCCTTTGTAAATAAACTAAGTCAAAATTGATCGATATGGTGCGAGAATGACATTATCTCGTTACAGGAAGATAAATACTATGAAACTGACGCATTGCCAATCTTAAATATTTTAAATATATACAGGTAAATTAAATAAAGATTGTAATCAGACGTGTATGGTGTGTTTAAAATATTCCACTCTTGAAAATCTATCCTTTAACTTGAAATAACAAAGACCTGTTATCACTTGAAAATATGTAAGTTTGTAATTTAATATTCGAATAAGGAAGTCGACATTGTTTGTTAAACATTTCAATTTATCTCAGTGGGTTTCGCCGTCAAATGTGTCGACCTAACCCTGTTGTAGAAATCCTGATGCAGACTTCTTAATTCAGTTCAAATCAACTTTATCAGTGTCTAATGTGGAAGAGTAATGGAAATATAGATATAAAGATCGAACAGGAAAAGTAGCATTCAAGGACGACAGTCAACCACAAACACACACAGAAAAAAAGAACAATTGTAAAGATGAATAAAAGTCCAAATAGGACATCACAAGCACAAAAGGGTTAACAATAGGGCTACCGCATTGGAAGACACTGCTTGCATCCAGGCACAATGGGATATATATAACCATATATAACTAGAACGCAAACACAATATGGAAAAAGAAACAGTTGCGTTATCAGCAACCAAATCTCGGTACCAATGTTTGTAAACATCTTGTTTACCTATGCAATTGCGGTTTAGACTGTATACTATACTCAAAGGATGTTTGGTCTTGGGAATTGGAAAACTATCTTTCTATAAATTATGAGAACGATGAAAAAGTCTTACTGTAGCAGAACTCAATGACGAAATGTCAGTGGGGCACTGATTATGAAGAAGTCATAAGTCTTGCAAAAGCTGCCAAAATCATAAGAACAGATATTCTAAGATTCCTTCTGTTTGACGCATCATTCTCAAAAGAATGTCAGATTGTGTTTTAATGTCGCTTCATGTTACTGCTTTTTGAGAAACTCGTTATGAACTATTTTTAATTTTAAGTCGCCAAGAGGCTCGTTAAATTAAAAAAACAAACACTAATCATATCTCGTTTCATAAATCTTATATTAAATGGGAACTCGTTCCATATCATATATATATTAATTAATACAGAGGATGATTGGAACATGTTTCGCATTCAAAATGGTTGACTTTCCGAATTACCATGTTATAAATAGAGGATCTTACATGAGTACTCATTCATTATTGAATTTATTAAACGAGTTTGCAAAATGATATAATGTGAGGCTCTTGCCGAGCATTATATCATTTTTGCTAACGAGAAGAGCCTCGCATTATATCATTTTGCCAACTCGTTTAATAAATTTAATAATGAATGCGAACGAATGTTAGATTCTATTTATCACATAACTCACATATCGACTTTTATTGCATTTTGCCTGTCGCTTTAACACGTCAGAACACGTACATTAACGTGACATCCATGACGTCACTAACGTTATGTTATACCACTAGTTGAATATCGAAGATATTGAATGGTGTTATTACACACACCGCATGTTATGTGATAAAGTAAGTTTGTAAACGGTATCTGATGATTTTTCTCCCTTAAAGCTACACAATCCCGATAAAATAATACAATTTCAAGTTTTTTTAAACATAAGAACGCCTATAGATGAAGTTCTGTGCTGGTTGTGTTGTCTACATTGTTTAGGCTAGTATATTGTCATAGCGTATATCGAGGCATTTGCATAATAGGCGTGATAAACGCTTCGGTAACTTTGAAATTGTACCACCCAGCGATTACGGGTATATAAGCCTAAACGTTTATATAGCAATTCGCTAGGTAGCGCCGTGGTGTAATGGCTAGCATTGCGGCTTAGTAACCCAGGGATCGCGCGTTCAATCCCAGCCAGGACCGAATTTGGGTTAATTATCGAAATATTTCAAAAGTATTTCCTACCTTACCAGTCCTTCGGATGAGACTTAAAACCTAGGTCTGCTCGCTAAAATGCTTAGTGCAATACAGCGAGGATAAATAAACGCTTATACACACATAGCAATTCGCTCAGATATCCGATAACTACAGACTATTCAACTCGATTAGGATATTTAATGGCGTGCAATGTAACTATATACATGTTTGTAATGTTGAACGAAAGGGAACAAGTAAAATGCGTAAGGCATAACGTATAATACATAACTATGTAGAGAATGATAAACACTTACCCGCGTATTCCACATATGTTCCATATATTGTATATACTTATTTCCTAAAATATCCTTGAAATAATCCAAAATCACACACATATTATACATGTATACATATACAGAGAGCGTGTATCGGTAGCCAATAGCGTGTAACGTGAAATACATGCTCAAGTGTTGACTCCGGATAGGGAGAAATTATTGTTTACAATGAGACTGTTGAAATTAAGTTATATACAATGTATATGGAATTTTCTTTTGTTGGAAAAAGACCAGCAATATTATTTCTCGCAAATCGTAGTTTTCAGGATATAATGAAGGGATATACACATGAAGGTCACCCATCCGTCTATCATTCAGTTACATTTTTCAATTCCGGAGCTTCTTGGGAAAATAATAAGAGTCACAATTTGCACAAAATAAAAGGATCGTTCTTGCGTGCGAGCTTTTGTGGGTGCGTGCGTAAAACCGTGTTTGTATCCGTGCTATTATATAAATGTTTGTTAATATTTAAATCTGACGAATGTGAAAGGCATTTGAATATTACTTCTTCATAAAAAGTAAAATTCATAAAAAAAAAAATGTTTTAAAAAGTACTAAGGCCCGGGCTAGAACCCCGTCCGCAACCTTGAACGCATACTGAGACAGCGCGTTAACCTACTGCGCTACGGAGGCCGATTAACAAATTCGTATTAATTAAGTTACTTTACATATATATGCTCAATCGCGAAGACTCATTGCTAATATCACGGTGGACAGACGTAACGGACCCTGGTTGCTCAAAACTGCGTTACGTTGATTCTGGTTGCACTTGTAACGGACCCTGGTTGGTAAAAAACAGAGGGAAAATGGACACTGGTGTCAAAAAGTTCGAACATATACAGTATCGTATGTATAAGAGAAAAACTTTATGCGACGGAACTTTTGAATATCATATCCTTCGAAATACATGTTCTTTATGTACAACAAATGCAGAATAATTCCTGACAAGTTTACTTTTAACCGGTCGATACAAAGTTGATGACTTTAAAAAGCCAAACTTCCATAATGTTATGTTCTCTCTGACTGATTTAATGTGTTCCCAAACTGGTTTGCAACTGCTGTTGTTCAATAAAGATAACTGTTTAGTCTAAACATCTGCAAATATTTACATCATGTCTAAATTTCAGAGCACCGGACCCTGGTTGCTTTGTAAAAAATGCTTGAGATTCTGGCAACGGACACAATCTGTATCTTTGGCACCGGATCCTGGTTGATAGATTGTTTTCTATATACCTTCAGATTAAAGAGAAAACGACGATCGGGACTTTGGCTCCACCAAAACAACCAATAAAAAAACAAAATCTGTTGGTTGCATGGTGTTTTAAGTCATCTTCAGCACATTTTATGTTATATATGATGGTCGAGTTTTTCGTTGGGGAGGCAGACCATCCACATTTTCATAAATAGGGCAAGTACTGCATGCCTCATGAAATCTTGGAACGAGCTGGATTCGTACCCACGACAGCAGAGGTGAACTTGAAACAGTGCCTCACCACTGTGGACCACCGGTACTAAAATCATTCATGCGACAGCATGATGGAAAATAAAAAAAGAACAGCCCAATATTGAATGTAGTGGATGTGATCTTGTTATAGTGATAGAATCTGGTGGTGAGTTTGGCTAAATACGTCTATGTTGAACAAGGTACAATGCTAAACAAATGTACTCCGGACCTACGTTCGTGTATATACATTTGCGCCTTGAGATAATTCTCTGTTCACGACCTGTCTTCCGTCGACAGTACCCTAAAATAAACTATGGGTCCGCAATAGACATTAACCAAACTTACTTTCCCCGCAGCGCGCTGCATGACGGTTTCTGTCGCCGTTTTACACGACAATGACCTCAACCAGTTTTTATATGTGTAACCGGAGGCCCCGGATTTAATCCTCCGTGGTGCCACTGAGTTCCGTCGGTGTGTTCTTAGGCAAGATACTTTCCCTTATCCTCGTCCGTCAAATGGGGACGTAAACCGGGCGGTCTCGTGTATCGGTCTATCCTCCGAGCACGTTAAATAATTCGATAATAAGAGTAGGGTACGGTTCCCGTATTCCTATGTATCCTTCCTCTCTCTCTGGGGCGGCTCTAAATAACCTATACTGTGTTGATGAGCCGTTAAACATTCAATATTTAAAAAAAAAGCTTTATTCAAAAGGCATTATCTTAGAGCACGCAGCTGTGTACACACTGTCTGCAAAAATCCGAAAATTAAAAAACAACACAATACATAAAAAACAACAACAAAAAAACACGAAAAAGTAGGGGCGAGGGGATATAAGGATTCAGACTATATCATCAACATGTCAGCGTCAAATAAGATATAAAATAGTGAGAATAAACGAACCACAGCGTATCTGGGAATAAAACCGCGGGACCACACTAGCAACGCCCTAGTTAAGCCCCTAACAGGTAGCAATTGTTTGATCATAAATGATACTTAAAAACAAAATACATCAATGAATAAAAAATCAAATATTACAAGTAATACAAATGCAGTAATATGAACAACTAATGACGTAGACTATATACATGAGTGTAAGTATAATGTAGGCTGACATGTCGTATAGAGAGGCCACCGTTGTTGTACGCAACAAATAAGAAAACGTTTTTTTTATTTACATAGTTTGTTTAAAATAACTCTTAATGTACATTTATTCACAAATAAATATAATTGTATAAAGTAATACATTGAACACCTCCTATAGAAAAGCTTAGCTTTTCGTTATAATCTCCGAATACTAACTGAAAATGTCAATTACAAGTATTAAAGAGGCATTTACCAATGGTAAACTTTGAATCCGCAAGTTTTCATTATTTTATACATATTATTCTAGAGAAAATTTTATTGAGAATGTTGCCACTTTTAAAGCACTAGCGGATTTCAAGGGGAGCACCCTCATCGGAGTCATCCTATGATTTGAAAAGGTTATCACATGACATTTAGCTGAATGTTGTAGTAGGGGCGAGAGGATATAAGGATTCAGACTATGTCATCAACATCTCAGCGTCTAATAAGATATAAAATAGTGGGGAAAAACGAACCACAGCGTATCTGGGAATAAACAAGTTCATGAAGTTGAGCCCCTAACAGGTAACAATTGTTTGATCATAAATGATACTTAAAAACAAAATACATCAATGAATAAAAAATCAAATATTACAAGTAATACAAATGCAGCAATATGAACAACTATATACATGAGTGTTGGCATAATGTAGGCTGACATGTCGTATAGAGATGCCACCGTTGTTGTACGCAACAAATAAGAAAACGTTTTTTATTTAGATATTTTGTTTAAAATAACTCTTAATGTACATTTATTCACAAATTAATATAATTGTATAAAGTAATACATTGAATACCTCCTACAGAAAAGCTTAGCTTTTCGTTTATAATATCCGAATACTTACTGAAAATGTCAATTACAAGTTTTAAATAGGCATTTACCAATGGTAAAAGTTTTCATTATTTTATACATATAATGTAATTCTAGAGAAAATTTTATTGAGAATGTTGCCACTTTTGTTTAAGCACTAGCGGATTTCGAGGGGAGCACCCTCATCGGAGTCATCCTATGATTTGAAAAGGTTATCACATAACATTTAGCTGAATGTTGTTTAATTGTTTATCAAGACATTATATTGAATATTTATAGCCGGTCGCCCAAAAGAAAGGAAGGGTACATACAAATCCGAGAAGCTGCCCTAATCTTACTTACGAATATATTTTCCTGTGATTAGCAAATTGTTCCAAGGATAGACTCCGAAACACAGAACTGGTGTACATACCAATCGGACGGACGAGAAGAAACACGTTTTACTCAATAATACACAGAAGAAATTGACTTGCGGCGATAAGGCTTCATCCGGGTCAAATGCAGCGTGCTATCAAGTAGACCACGCCAGCCCCCTTGAAGTGTACGAGTTCCTCGCCAATGTTTGGAGGGTTTCCGTAAGTTGACTCCCACACAAACCCCACCCAATTGAAAATGGCGCAGCTTTATCTTCCACCGCTGATATCAAACCGAGATAGTTCGAACAGGGGGACGTATCTAGTCGTTTTTTCAAGATGTATGTTTGCAACTACCGACTAGGATCCTGTGTCAGAAGCAAACAGGATCCGGTGCCATGAGCAAACAGGATCCGTTACTTTGCAATGCACAAACAACTTAACGCTTCTGGCAATCGGTAGATATTATTATGTATAAAATACGTCCAATGGATGTTATGGATGAACATACATAATTCCAGACATAGCATATGCCAATAGCAGTCACCATTTTTGAAATAAACACTTTTCATAGAACTAGACTACTGTCACGCGTCGGTGTGTAAACAGTGCGCGTTCTTTCACTTCTAAAACACTCTTTTTATAACCCGTTCTTCATGAATTCAGACACACAAATGCATCTAGTGTTCCGTGGGTGCGATCATTTTTAAAAAAGTGTCTTATTTTAAATTAATATTAAATATGTTTTAACAGTTTACGACCCACCTGGGTCCTTTACAAGAGTAACCAGGATCAAGGTAACGCTGTTTTGAGCAGCCAGTGTCCGTTACGTCTGTCCACCGTGAATATAAACCATTGCTTTTCAACATATTGCTTTTCCAGGTCCGTAGCTACACTGGGGCACAGAGGTATTTGCCTTGGTTGGATTTTGGGAATGTACATACTTTACATAAAAACAACTATATACTAGTATATAAGGACCCTGGGGGGGAATGCAACACATTGAAGGACATTAAAAAAAATCTAGGGCGGAGAGGGAGGTTAATGCCACCGGACACCAACATAAGGGATATGCCTCGGTTAAATTTCAGGGCTGGTTACGGGCCAGCTTTCATTTCAAATTACTTCACAAATCAATAAACTTAGGAAAGGTTAATTACTAGTATTTGAACTTAACTGTTATACTAAAACTTTCGGTTTTTAGTTAACACTTACCCTGTCATACAGACGGAAGCTGACATCTTTCATATTTTCTTTGATTTTGAAATATTATCAATCAGAATTTTAATGTTCAGATTGCCAATTCATACATTTATGTTGCATTTTTTTTGTTTCGTGAAAACATCAATATTGGGGCCCACCCCGAAACATTGGGGTGCTCTTACGCCTATGTTTATAAGACTATATAGAAACTCTTTCTCTCTCAATGCCTTCCACCCCACTCCTTCCTTCTCCCACTCTCTCTCCTCCTTTCTCACTCCTTTCCCTCCGTCCCTCTCGCTTTCTTTCTTTCTCTGTATCTCTCTTTCTGTGTGTGTGTGTGTCTCTCTCTCTTTTTCTCTCTTTCCTTCTACCTCTTTTTGACTCTCTATGTCTCTCTCTGTCTCTGTGTCTCTCTATCCATTTTATTTTCGATTTCAAAATTTAAATTCATGCATAAATTAAGAGGAATTCATTAAAACTATGTTGATTTATAATCTACTAATATTTGTAAACCATGCATGCATAACTTCACATAACAAATACTATATCTCCATCTTTACCATTAGTTACGAGCCTCTACCAATATTCCAATTTCGATAAACAATGTCTCCCTTGTGTTTTGTGTCAATATACACTACACACACATACATACACACAAATAAAAATGGAGGATTATTTGTATATAATAGTTTCTTTGATGCAACGCGATAGTTGGACAGGGTCTTTGTTAAAAGGCCGCTACGTTTAATTATAGGTATTGTTTTGGATTATGTATAAATATGGACTTATAAGGTTGTTTGAGTAAGTACATCTTTAGCTTCCTTTTCAATTTCTAATGACTTGTATTTCCTATTAGGTTTTTCTACTGGAGATTGGTCTCATCACTTCGGTGGTAAAATGCCGTCTGCTAAAATCCGCTTTTATACCCGTTATAAGACCAGTGGTCGATTCACAAAGTACCTGAAGCGTCACATACAGTACCGCCTTATCTCATTAATATTCAGTGAATTTAGGTAGTGCGCATGTTGTATATATGAACCCACACGTATACAGTAATCACTTAGAACAACATGCGTAATGACCGTTACATTTGTACAGTTCTAGTGTGCCTTTTATCGGAATTGTGTAGCTTTAAGCACACATTTAGTATGTTCAGACGATGGTGGAATGACAAGTATTTTATTAAATTGGTTACATATCTCCAAAAACAATATAAAGCATTGTCCTATATAATGTAGAGTTTTTCTTCCGCCAAACTATGCATGACATTGTATGGGAAATCACTAAGTATAATATTATATTTAGAAATGTATTTCTTTTCATTCGTGGACCGAATTTTGGGGTTTTAAATATAGATACAATATTTCAGCAGTTCAATGTTCAGAAGGAAGTTGTCATTTTGTATACACACGTATTGGGATACCTAAAATACACTGACACACTGAGTGCGGTGGATTACGATGGGGATTAACCTAAATTTATAAAGGCGATGTGATGGCAACGGGACTCACCTTCTTCAATGTTTAACGTTCAGCTTTTCAGGGCGTTATCATTAAAATAAAAATGTCGATCACCTTGATCTAGGTTTGTTCGTTATATGAAAATCGTTTTAATTTACGTATATACCATATATTAGTGTATTTTTTTTTTATTTGTAGGTTAAATAATAGACCTTCGACAATAACTTCTGATTAATCAGCTTTTAATATGCTACTGTGCAGTTGTTAATTAACTCCTGTGACAATATAGTACTACTCAGTGAATCAGATGTTGACCAAGATTGAAAACTTTGAAGCAGTGCATTGTGGGATTTTTGCAATTGTAAACTTGGCATAATAAATAATGTTGAATTACCAGTTTGAACAGGCGTTCATATAACCTTGTGCAAATCAAACAACGAATGTTGCAATGATTTTCTTTTTTAATAAATTTATTTTTTATTTTTTGCATCATAATAGAACATACAACTGTATATAATATATGTATACTACACTACATGTCATCTTTATTACTGAAATAAGAATTGTAAAACAATGACTCGTGCCGGGTAAATTTATGTGAGAATAACCATTCATTTCAGTTCTAGATTAGTGATGACTATAACAATTATATCGGAAAAACAGTAAATACATTTTATTACGTTTCTATTCGATATGAATTCGTTTAAATAAAAATATAATAGTAAACATGTTTTCTGGGTACAGGACGCAAAACAACTGCAGTTCTTTTTACTTTCTATTTTTTCCTTCTTTTATCTATCTTTTAGATGTCATCACGCATCAAAATTGTCACCAAAATGAAAAAATCAACTGTCGTGACCAATTTAAATTATGTTAATTATTTATTTTGGGGATATGGAGATGTGGTTGTGGGTGTGTGGAACGTTTATTCTGTCTCTTTGTTTGACCTTCTCGCATTCAGTAGCATAACATGTTTAAATATGAGAGAGTATGTCTAGGAAGGAGAAGAGGTTTTGAAACCCTATTCTAAAACACTTGATCCATCCGTTCCTCATCATAAAAGCACCATTGAAGCAACGCTTTGAGCAACGTACATGACCCCAAGCGTTGTCGATGACGAAGGTGCTTGTTTGGTAATGTAGAAGTCTTAAATAAAGGACATTGTGTCTGATCGTTCGGATACAGCGCCTCCCTCCCCCTCCCCCATACCCCACGCCCCCAACACCCTCCCTCTAGAAAACAAATAAGTATACAAAGCTTAAAGTTACACTTTCAACGGTTTCAGTTTATAATCTACCCATTTTATATTTCACCAAGGTCAGCTCTCAAAATTGTACTAAAGTGAAAAGTACCCTAACGTATAAGCAGTTTTATCGACAATTTGTGATCCTACGTCTTCGTGTTATAATTGGGCATACATGATCGTTTGTCTACCTTGACATTCCCACCCCTCGTTCATAAAATACAAAATGCTTGGCATACGACTTAGGAAACACGCAAACTGGACCATACATAGACGTGGTAGATGACTAAATGAACGTAACTAAACCCCGAATATGGTTTATGTGGCAAACACGTTTTGAATAAAAGCTTATTCCCCTCTTATCGCTGTTTGTTTTATAAGTATATAATAGTCATATTTGATTTAAGCATGCGATTACTTACTATATATGTTCAGGATGGTAAAACACATTGGTCCCTGCAAAAGTAAAACTATTCTCGATAAAAAGCTATTATACCTTTTTAAGAGTTTGTGAATGTTTACTTAAAGTAGGTCGGTAAATAGTGAACTGACTTGCTATCATATTACCAGATCCGTGTGTATTCAACGTAAATAAGTTCAGGTTGAACAAATTCAAATGGAATATGACGGGGATTTCCCCATATTTACCCAAAAATGCCTTCCTATAGGCAATGTGATATCAACGTAATGCGTTTGAATACTTTAAAACTTGTCTTTAAAAAATACCGATCAGCTTTACTTCGTTCTATATTTTGTTATTCTTTCGAGGTCTAGACGAGATTAATATAAGACGCATTCGTCTGTTTGTCGTCCGTCTGTTAACTTTCTGTTGTTAACACTCTAGCGTATTCAGTTTGTAATTGCCCCTTGTGGCTGCCGGGGTAGAATACAACCTACAACCACCCCACTCCCTTAATGTTCATTTTAGTATTGTTATATCATGCTCATTCAAGGTCTTCATCATGACACCGCGTATGCAAACGTGGAAACGTGACTCCGTCGTAAATGGGGTGTCTATTGTAGAATTTGCAGCAACTCTGCAGTTCTGCAGGGTAAAATTATATCTAGGCCCATTCTCAATATTTTATCTTGATGTAATTGGAGGATGAGCCTGGCATGTTGGTGCGCCCTAAAATCCAGTTGATCTTTGCCAACTTATGTCTTTAAAGCTCGTACAAGATCGGAAACCACTTTTTTCAGATATTAAAAAAAGAGTGACTTTATTTAAAAGAAACTGTCATGTTGCCATATTCTACATTGTTAACACTCTATCACCTTTATTTTGCAATTGATCTTTACCAAACTTTTACAAGGTCTTTGTTTTATATAAAAATGCCGAACAAGTTTGCAAACCTCCAATATCGGATATTTAACAATATAGAACTTATCTCATGTTCTTTCTTGTGACAATGTACCAAACTTGGTTAAATATTAAACACTCTAGCGCATATAATATAAAATTTGATAAAGTTGTTGTGTCGCCTATGAATGAGATAATTGAACGAAACTTACTCTGGAGGTAGCGTATTTGAAAAAGGAAGCGGGTATTGCATTTGAGGTCACTAGGTCTAGGTCGCTGTTACTAAAAATAGAGAAATGGTCCCACTTCATTTAAGAATAAAATATTGAAACAAAACTTACTATGTATGTAGCTTGTATAGAAAGGTCGCATGTAATTGCATTTGAGTTCACTGGGTATAAGGTCAAGGTCACTGTTTTTAAATTAGAAACTTCGGTTAGGAATGGGATATTGGAAAAGAACTTGCTGTGTAGGAAGTCGATATAGAAAGAAAGCTTGGTGTTGCATTTGAGATCACTGGGGTCAATGTCAAGACTTTTCACTTTAAATTCTTCCGTCAGCGATGATACCGGAAGTTGCAGCTTTCCAGAGGAGTGTAGAGCCCCAGTCCAGAGGACGAAGGAACTTGTTAACCACTCTGGTACATGTACACATTGAAGTTCCCTGGTAGGCCTATCTTATTTATTCTCTAGTTCTTTGCTAAGATTGGTCATTCAACTTTATAATGGCGTCCTTGTCATTTAGGCTAGCGCTGAACAGGTTTGTAAAGGATGCTGGGTATGTATTCCACCTGTATAGTTAGCTTGATCTGTGTTGTTAAACGAACTTTACGGACAACCAAACATCTTGACTTCTTTGTTTAAACTTACTGCGTACCCAAGTCACTGTTTCGTCCAATGCTGCAAGGATCCAGCTTGCTAGGTTACGGATCTCATTTGTAATTACTATATCAAACATATACTCTCTGTCGTGATGAAACTCATGCGGAGTTATACGGAGTTAAACAGAGAATCTACATCTGCAGCTTAGTACCCAAGAATTCACTACGGATTGGAGCAACATAGAAATAGGCATCATCACTGGATGTACGTTCTCCGTTATCTTGTTTGTGGTTGGCTTGAATGTCATACTTAAGCCAGCTGAACAAGAGAGAAGGGAACTGTTTCGGGGCTTCTGTGCTAATGTGTTAATTTGACGTATGTAGTCATGATGGTTGACAACATGTTCACCATGTCCATACGTTACCCGTTGATGTGGTGGAAATAACGAAATTTTGGGGTGAAATAACGCCTCAGTGGTGTGCAAATTTACACAGAAGGTAAATAATTCTTATTGGCTTTATCTTTATTGACGCAAGATGTGATCCATACATTATTGAACACTCGGCTGAATATTGTTTTGTCTAAACATTTGTCTTTTTTTCAAACTTTCGAGGAAATTAGGAGTTTTTCTGACCAAACACAATAAAGTGCACAGAAAAATGCAAATAAATAACCGGTCAAATGCATTAAATCGAGCTGTACATTATTCTGTGAAATAAATGATACTCTTCTACGCAAATATTTCAAGTTTCGTATCTTTACAATCCAGAATTACTTTTTATCACATAACGTCCCTTGTTAGCAGTGTCAAACACCCATTTAATATTCTATTGTATGACACACGTGTAATACAACCTGGAACGATTTTGATTGGTTGAGTTAAACCTGTAACACTACGCAAGTTTATTAACTGAAACTATTTTATTTATTACAAATTCACCCAGATCTGAGTCATAAACTTATTACTTGTGACAGCATATAAAAATAATGCACGTTATACAAAACATTGTTGTTGGTTTGTTAAAAAGTTGGCGTAAACTGCTATTTTGTAAAGAGGTAAAACACGAACTCTTTTATACGCAACGTTATGTGTGAGACCCGACGTAACGACGTCACATATTTTATGACGTTTTGGCGCTAAAGTGTATCCGACGTCGTGGCGGTTCTACTCTATGTAGACGTATTTTGATCATCCTTTTTTGTAACGCCATTGATGTGGTAGAGGTTCCCTAAAATTAAGTAACGCCTCAGGTCAGGTAGCAATTTAAAGAACCGTTTTTCCTTCTTTTTTCACGCACACGAACAAGTTTTTACCGTCAACATGTTTCGATTTTTGTTAGATTGAACAAGTAAGCTTTTCTTACGAACGACAATAACTATTTAGTTGTTGTCTCGCCTTTTTCGAAGAAAACAAAAGAGCCATATAGGGGTGGTGTTTTTCATCAGCGACGGCGTTAAGTTTATGCCTTTCTCAGTGACTAAAGAAACTTTGGACTTTCTCAGTGCATTGCATCGTCGGAACGCACGCATGATTGGCTACGTGATGAATACAAGGAAACGGAATTGCAATCGAATATGGGTTCCGACTATGCATGCAGAAGAACAACAAGCTTGGCTCATATTTGTATAATAAGGGGTAATAGTACAGCTCAAATCTATATATACTGAGGGGAACAAAATAGCAAATGTTTTAGATGAAATAATACTGTATACAAGATATACTGACATTTTGGGACTTTACGGGCTTGACCCCTACGTTCATTTATTCGTTACGTCATTAAGATGTTCGACTGTTATTGATGTGTGTTTAAAAAATAGTGTGTCTATGGCAGTAGTTTATTGATTTTACAACCAAAAATGTATTATTTCCAGAGTGAAACAAAAACTTGCTAAACTTTTTTCCTTCTGTATATAGATTAGACCAACACAAGATTGACTAACGTTGTTCCGTTTGAAATGTTAGTACGTATAAATGAAGATGAAAGCAATTGCGGGAATCATGTACGTGTTATGTCAAGTCAATCTCTATTAAATAAAGTTTTCTGAAAATTGATCAGCTAAGATGCACATAATTATGTTAAGATATCGTTTTATGCAGATCGTTTTTAAAATATCCACACTGTTGTGAAGTCTTCTGTATGCTATTATTTAATCGTTAAACGGTTGTACAAGTTACACCGTTTATCAGCGTTTGTTTTAATAGGAAATCGATCCACGAATTAGGGTTAAGTATACCTGTAGTTACCCATTTCTAGTTATCTAGTTCTCATCAATTTTTAGATAATTTGACGCTAAAATAACAAGGATTTTGATAAAAGAAAAAGGCGGTAGAAACAGGTAGGTAACACCACAGTTTACAAATTAAAAAAAATGACCAATAAATATCAAGATGATGGTCATTTGTTGTTTTAATGTATAGCTTTGCATTGTACTTACCAGTATAAAGAGAGCCGCCGTGGCCGAGCGAACTGTTACATCGTTTGACTATAGAGCAGCTGTAGGTCGCGTATTCGAGCTTCGGTGGAGGCAAGTAACCGAAAACCCCTCAATCAGCCAGCAGTAAATGGGTACTTGATTCAATTCAGGAAATGTTCAGGCATTAAAAGGAGAGGTATGGTGTCCGCCTTTCATTTGTCGTGCCACTGACACAATGAGCCACTGTCCCAACGGCCACAAAGCTACGGGATACCTTTACCTTTTTACTCATTAAGATAAGTTTTTCGACGCCATGACCCAAATAGTTCTTGCCTAATCGATTTTGGAAAAACCGGCAAACCCAAGATGATAGCACCATCCTTTGCTATCATAATTAACACAAGTGTTCGCGTCGCATTAAATGCAAATAGTAAGAGGCAAATAATAGGACCGTGTCGCAATTAAGAGGAAGGATAAAGAAGTTTCCGTGATGTTAAAGTGCGCCATAACACTTGACACAATTGTATCGTTGTGGCACTTTTTTCAAAGCATCAGGCCATACCTCAACGAACATAATCATGCCAGCTATTTAAGGCTATATATTAAATGTACGTGTTTATTTGTTTTAAGATACAAATTTTGGTACACAGGCAACGGGCACAAATCAAACGCTCTCAAATCGGTGTTTTAAATGAGATGCCAAACTTATAAGCGACTCAAGAACTAAACAACTATAAGTGAACAAACGAACACGATAAGAACATTAAAAAATGTTAAAATGTTCAAGTATACACAAAACGATAAGAAATATAGGTCCTAACACGAAAACATACTTGAAATCGACAATAAAATCCTATTAAAAACGTTATTTATTAATGATAAAAACTTATTTTCAGGAATATTATTCGTTGAATATTTATCATTTCTTGACTCGAAAGCCGCATAATGATTCTTACACTTTATCAGGCAAAGAATGCTGAGTATACAGGTTCATTTTAAAAACAGTATATCTACTTGTTTGCTAATCCATCGCGCGTATCGGACATACAGTAGACGTTGTTCACTTTCTAAATATGATTTGAAAGAACAGGGAACATATATAATGTTAACAATGACGTACATGTATCCAGGTTGTCATTTCAACGATGAAACGTTCTTAGTATATTTGTAGTGACCAATATGAACACGTATGCCTTTTTACAATTTGATTATTTCACATATATACTTTTGGAACAGCCCATATAAATTCGACACTATTATAAATCGGATATATTAGGATGTAATCCAGTCAGATACACATGCGCATTAACGCGTCACAAACAAGTACACATATAAACTTACGCAGATGTTCATAAGAGAGGATGTATTCTAAGAGTTAGGTGCAGTATTACGCTCTTTGATAAACTCGGTTGCAAGAGACTCTATTTTATGGCAAGATGGCAGC
The DNA here is from genome assembly GCA_037043455.1 of Cyrtodaria siliqua. Taxonomy (NCBI): domain Eukaryota; kingdom Metazoa; phylum Mollusca; class Bivalvia; order Adapedonta; family Hiatellidae; genus Cyrtodaria; species Cyrtodaria siliqua. The sequence goes on along the minus strand of JAWPHD010000138.1, from coordinate 576,514 downwards.
CGATGTTTGGCTTGCGAGACTTGTGAAATATTTATACATTGTGTAAACTATCGGATGATGCGTAAGTAAACACTTTGACTTTAGTTTTAATGTCTTAATTGCACAAATAACTAAACGGCATTTGGGCAATGTAAAACATATTTTTAATTTTATCATGGTGAATTCCTTGACAACAAGTATTAAAACTGAGGGCTCAGCGGAATCTAAAACATTATTCCAGGAATCCAGAACTTACTACTAAAGAATTGGACCGAATGTTTTCCCAATGCATCCATGTTTTCTTGTGGTTTTTATTGTTTTATAGTTCTTAGTTGTGCTAAATCAAAATCGTCGTTATTTCTCTAATTGCCTAATATTCCGTTCTTTATTCAAGTTTTAACACTGCTGGTTTTACTTCTTGTCCACATGGATGGAGTGTATCTTTCGCAAATCATTTATCCACAGTGCTAAATACGTTGCAGCTTGTTGTCAGGCTGTTACACTGCGTATTTCATTACGTGGGCCTCAAGGACTTGTACATTTGGCGAAAATCGAGTGTTAATGGCTACTGTAATATTCACTTTCTTTAGCGTACCTAATGCTTTGTCCGCATTTTATTCTACGTTTTTAATATGGAATTGGAGTTTGTCCATGGAACAGAACAAGAAGTTAGGAATATATGTTATTGACTAATATATGATCGTACAATAACACCATATTAGGAATCATATCTAAATTACGTTAACAAACTTTTGGCTACACTATTTTAATAATTGTCTCGCGCTGCCACTTTTATGTATATATCTGAGCAGGTGTGTATTGCTGGTTTTAAATCAACAAATTGACAATTCAATTACTACAGCGTAACAATATAACCGAAATGTCCCAAAAGCTCGTTGTATGTTTTGTGCGAAGGAGTATAATAATGGACCTTTGGAAACAGCCGAGCACGACACATAAGAAATAAATATTGAAGTCTGGGTTTGATTGAGACTGTTCATGAGCGGTAGTGACATATGATAGCTACCGCTCACGCCCTCTAGCCCCGGGTTGAGCAGAACTCAATATTCATAAAATCAATAATACACAATTTTAACCATCCCGAAGATGGTATGCATACGGCGGTGGACATGGAGTTAATTGCTTCCCCATGTCGTACGGGGTATGGTCCCAGTATCTAATAAAATTAAATGCCCCGAAAAGCTTGTTTTATGACGTCAGATAACGTTACGTACATGACGTCAAATAACGTTACGTACAATAAATGCCGAAGGATTTCGCATTGATTTGCTTTATTGGTCAGTGCCTAATAAAGCATATATGTGTTTGTTTGTTTGTATGGTGTTTTACGTCATTTTCAACACATGTAAGGTTAAATATGACGGTCGATTGTTTGTGGTGGAGGCAGACCACCCACTTTTCCTGAGTAGAACCAGTACTGCACACATCCCGCCATTCATGTATTGTCTGTGTAAATTACATTGAGTTATAAAAGAAATTTGCAAACTATAGAAGAAACACATGTCGCAGTATTTGTTGCAGAATTTGCAATATAAACTCTTTACATACCAATCGAGGTAGAAGGAGCAATAAACAGTAAACTAAACCCATATACAGTTTATAAAGTCACATTTTATCTTTCTCGACATTCCTTTGTTATGAAGTCAAAATGTATATCCCAGTACAAGACCACACTCTCCATTGTTCAGTGAACGGTTAGTGAACATTCTGAAAAAGATTAGAGTGTTGACAGTAATTTAACCATAGCTATGACGTCACTCTATTGTTATACCTGTGGATTATGGTGGTCGCAACTTGTTTTAAAAAGATGAGAACCCAACTTGCCAGATTGTAATGTATGGGGGTTTGGGGGAGGAGAGGGGGGAGGGGTTGATTTGGGGCGGGGCGTAACATTAAAAATAAATGACAACCAAACAAAATGCAGGAATTTTCACATGAATTTTCTCAGAGAACTTCTCAGATTTTAGGGATGAGGCGCAGAGTGCCCCTCCCCTATATCTGCGCATGTTAAAAGCTGAGTTAAGGTAATTCAATTCAAATCACAACGTTAATCGTTTACTTAAAGCAAACGTTAAGTATTGTTTTTGTTTTGCATCTAAATGGCTATCATTAAAGATTATGTCCCCTTTTGTGTAATCCCACTGAGATTGCATTTGAAAAGAATAAAAATTAGAACTCAAAAAATCTTGAATAGTTTTACTTGAAACTTCCAATTTATCTAGGCAGTGCTACCCTTGAATTGTAAATACTTTCTTGGCAAATATGTGAATTAGTTACTACACACAGGACCTTGCGTATGACATAAGCTGAGTATGGATCAATATACACTTTTATCAAGTTTGTATTTATTATTCAATTATAGCACTGTCTAGATAAAAGTGTAAACATATTAAACTGCAAGCTACATGTCAAAATATCTAGTATTTTTGAGTTCTAATTAATATCTTTTTCAAATGCAATCTCAATGAGATTACACAAAAGGGGACATAATCCTTAAACAACAAAATACAGAAAAGAAACTAAAGAGTTCAATTTGTTTTACATTTTTAATTATTAATCCAAAAAACGAAGATATTCTCTCGGTTCTCACACTTTAGATCCAATGTTCAGTAAGTAATCCAAAAAAAACAAGATAATGCAAAAACAAAATAGTAAATAAACTCTGATATATCCGCAAGTCTAGTAAAGTATCTCACATCAATTATAATCATTTTCACGTCCCGTTGTACTACTATCCTTATTTTTTGACACAATTCGATACATTTATAAGTAAAGTAGATCTATATAATTATAATACATTATAATTAAAGTAACATAATTAAAGTATCACTGTTTTCACACTTTAAATCCAATGGCAATTTCTCACATGCATTATCCTTAATGATAACGGTCCCATGAAATTCTCTGACCCCAATTCTCCAGCAAAGTGTCGTGTACGAGTAGTTGCCCCACATTCTCGGGAATAGGAAATTGAGTTCCGTAAAAGTAAAAAACTTGGGAGTATCTTGACCTTGCCCAATCCCGCCATAGAGTTGTTTTTTTTTCAAACTGTTCTTTGGCACTGAATTTAGATTTTTCGCCTTTATGTTGTCTGTAGATACGGGTTTCTGTAATCTACCAGTGCCTGAACAATATATAGATTAAAACATTTTAGGAAACTATTTCATTATGTAAATATTTACACGCAAATGTACTGTCAAACGCTGAGCTACATCCTAAAAATAGAAGAATAAAAGGTATAAAAAGATGTTGTTAAAATGTAACTTAATAACAAACGCTTATTAATACATAGTCGAACTTTTTTTTCTGCGTTACAAAGAAATAGTCGTCCGACTCCATAATCTTCAGCGCTGCATGTCTATCATGATCATGTGCACAATGTGTTGCACGGGACAAACGTGCTGGCGGAAATCTATTAACAACGCATATATACAGTAGGAACGCCACGGACCTATAACATATCAGTTCTGTTCGCATTTTTTCTTCCGCGAACATGGACTATTTCTTTGTATTTTAAGGACTATTTTACATGTTTTACGAATTTTCAATTAGAACAGACGCCGTTATTTTACACCCGAAAAGTTGCTTCAGAATTGGGCGCGCTACGTAGGCAATCACTACGGTAACACTTGCAGTCTAAAAACATGCGTACAGTGTTCCATACCGTGAATTATGTAAAGACTAATACCTTACCGGATGAAGTAACGTCCCATTATGTGTAAACACAGTGCAGCGTGTCGTTTGACAGGTCACCGTGACATAAATTGACATGTTCAATGATGTTGGCGCAAACTGGAATTGGGATTACTCTATCTGCTGCCAGAGGTCCATTTTCAAGGTATTTGTTTTGTCTTTAAAATGTGTTGTTAATATATATCAGCCAATGCCTAAATATGTACGATCTAAAGTGGTGTGTACTGAATAATTTCATATTAGATCAATAGAAAGTTCATATCACTATCAGTGTTTTTCGGTGTACTCCGATCTTTCTAGTGAGTGAACTGCATACTGTATAACTTTTCATGCAATAAAACAGTCACTAGTAGAAATGCACCTATCAATGTCTCAATATCATCATGTTATCCCCGTTTCTCGCACATTCGTGAATACAAAACCCGATAAAACAACCATTAAACAATGTAAACTGACATTTGGTCTGAAATCGGTCAGATTCATAAAATATTTATGTAGATTTTTGAGTCAAGGAAATGATTTTGCTTTTACATTTATTTACATTTACTAGATACTTTTCTGTTGAGAAAATCAGGCGCCAAATTTCGAAAAATAAACTTAATTTTAAACGTTTTTAAGGATGTGGAACTGCTACGCTTGTATCCTGTGTGTCTCGAAAGAAATGGCTATTCCATTGGCTGGAAATATGCTGACAGAGTACTGAGTAGGTGTCTCTATTGTATCTTTTTGGTCATTATCAATCTACCAAAGCACGTCATTGTTGGAACTAAAGCGACTAGAAAATAATGTAAATTTATATCTCATATTTTGGGGCGTTTATGCTAAAGCGCTTCATTGAAAATGCCATTTTCTTCGGCATTTAAAACCGCAATATTTTCAAAAAATGTGGATTACTTTTTAAATGGCTACAATGCTGTTCAAAAATTAAATTCCTAATTAATCTGTATCTTCCTTTTATCCTTCTGATGTAGATCTGACAAACGCAATACAAAAATAATTAAAAAATGAAATTGATCAATCGGGCATTTTTTTGTTAAGTTTTGTTTAAGTGGAACAATTTTTTAAGGGGATTTTAATTCTAAATGATATTTTTCATTTATAATGAATGATGAGAGATGTTTTTATTATATTAACTGTGTAATTGAGCACAAGTAGTAAATACTATTCATGTTTTATTCAGTTTAGTTCATCTTTTGTATTTGTTGAAATATGTTACATTATGTTTAACAAAGGATACACTATGTCTGTTTGGGCATTAACATTGGATTGATGTTGTTTTTCAGAGAGGCCCCAAATGTGAATCGCGCACTTGAGCAGCTCTATGTTAATTGATACTGACGACTTCAGAATACCCAGCCGTATAAAATGTCATTGGATCATATGAAGGTGGGAGCCTTTTTAAAAATGGTTTGCGCTCAGATAAAAATCTGCCACCTCACGTTTTGTAGTTCTTTAAATGGAGCTTGTATTAACACACGTGTTATGCTTGCACGGTGCGGTTCAAAGTTAGAGTATAACATGGTTTCAGGGATAATGCAGAGTGACTGTTATATATGAGCTCGTGTAAACTACATGTACTGAATAAATACGGGAAAAAAATTGTATTACAGGGACACACGGCAGTCCTTATCTGGCGTCCAGTCAGTTTTTCTATATAATTGGCGTTTGTGCAATCATTACTATTATTTATTAGAATAGTTCAGAAGAAAGTCAATATAGTTAAGTAGTTGATAGAATAACGAAGACAAACTGAAAACTGACACTTTTATTTATTTTAATGCAAGCAGGTTTAAAGTGGAAATGATACCAGGTTAATAAATGCCAAATGGAGATGCTAATGTTAATGCTTGATAAATACTTCAAGAATTCCGTGTGTCCCTTTAACATCAACAAATTACAATATGATTATGTTCTCATTCTAAAATATAGTATCTATGTAATGGGTCTCCCATTTAGTAAAGGGACACAGAGCAAATTTCCAATCTTGGGTCTGTTTTAAACATTTTCACATATCAAAGGTAATTCCCAACTGCCCTATTTAATGGTGTTTTTTTCCCCGAAAACTAGCGAAAAAATAAATAATTGTATAGTAATGTTTTCTCACGATGTAAAATTACCTTACTAAGTCATTAAAGTAAAATAAGAACAAAACGTGCAAAATTCAACAATTTTGGATTTTTGGCAAGGGCTGTTGTTTATTTCGCTTTTAGTAAATAAATGGCTTATAGAACATTGATGCCTTTATCAGATTTGACTTCCTTATAATAGATTCTTGCTTTACTGTTGGGTGAAAATATTACAATTGTTCTGTGCCACTTTAAGTGTGTAATCGTGTCATTGTCCGATCAATCATATACTCGTATGATACACAATATAATATGTATTGACCCTTTATTTGATGTTGCCATTTACTGAGTTTTGTCAAGGGACGTTGTGGTCCAGTGGATAGCATACTCGGCTTTGAATCCAGTGAACAACACGGATTCAAGTCTTACTGGCGCCACTGGGTTTCATCGATGTGGCCTGCGACAAGATAACCTAGTCTAGTCCGTCTAATGGGAACGTAAACCAGGTGATCCTGTGTATAGGAGTCTGTCCTCCAAGCACGTTAAAAAACCAAAGGAATATACTCGATAGTAAGCTTAGGGCAGGGTTCCTTGCTACCTATGTATCGTTTCCCTCTCTCTGGGGCGGCTCGTGTTGATGAGGCGTTAAACAATAATTAAATTCAAAAATGTCCCGTTCCCCTAAACAGGCCCCTCCCCATCGCAACACCGGATTACAATCAAATGCTCTGCTAGACTTCTATTAACATTTTATTCGTATTTCTTTATTTTCTTTCAGACTGCAAGTCATGTGGAAGAAGACTCCATGTACACCAATGCCGGAAGTCAATGCTGAAGTTTATGTTCTCTCAATTCTTTGTTTAATAAAGTCTACATCTGAACTAAAATATTGTCGGTATAATTGTCTTCCACCACAAAGTGGTAGGTGAAACAGATTTGGCCTTTCCGTCCGTCCGTTCGTCTGTCACAAATCTTGTCTGCGCTACGTGTTGGATTTTGACGAAACATTTTGCGAAGCATCAGTATGTGCATATCGAATTTTGAAGGTCAATGGCGCCGAGACACAATAATGAAAATCCTTGTCCGCACTGTCCACCTCCCCAGAAGCAAATCTCATCAAACTTCATGGGTTGACTGCATTTGATGAGAGAATTACCCCTATTTAGTTTGAGATCAAAGGTAAAGGTCACTGACCCGATCATGAAAACCATTTTCCGCACCGTTACTTGTTTTTCCTGAAGCAAATCTATTCAAACGTCATGGGTTGACTGTCTTTGGTAAGAGTATGACCCTTAATAATGTTGAGGTCAGATAATCTAAGGTCAATGTCACCGTGACCCGATCATGAAAAATCGTGTCCGCACTGAAACTTTACTTTCTCTAAAGCTAATTTCATAAAACGTCATACTTTGACTGCCTTTGGTGAGATGATAATCCCTATTTATTTTGAAGTCAGTAGTTGAAAGTTACCGTGATCGGAAAATAAATTAAAAGTCTTGGCCACAGTTTTTCCTCTTCACCTAAAGCAAATTTCATGAAACTGCATTGTTGGACTGACAGTGGAAAGAAGATGATCCTTTTTATTTTTTTATTTCTTGCACAATTGAATTCAGTAAAACAAGTGGTTTTGTTCACCGATACAGTCGCCTGTGAACCAAACCACTTGTTAAATTACAGGATTCAAATTAAGCAAGAAATATATTCCGATCATCCATTTTTTTTAAAATCATTAATTAAACTAGACGGGTGTTCCGCGGAACACGTGTGTCGCCTGTCAGCACTTTGTCAGTATAACAAGGTTTTCTGGACCCTGATAAATGACCTTGACAAACTAGCCTGACTACGTTTTCGTGAGGAAAAAAATGAGTATTTAACCCATATAATAACCTTTAGTGTGACCTTGACCTGTATGTTTAAGTATGGTCATGTCGATGTTGCCATGATGAGTATATATTGAAAGTTAGATGAAGACATATCAAGAAATGAGAAAGTTGTAGCCAACGTTATGTTTTTTTTCGTGAAGACAAAAAGAATAATTAACGCCTATAATGACCTTCAGTGTAACCTTGACCTTATATGCTAGTATGGTCATGTCGATGTTGTCATGATGAGTATATATTGAAAGTGTGATGAAGAAATATCAATAAATGAGAAAGTGATAGCAAACGTTAAGTTTTCGTGAAGAAAAAGATGAGTATTTAACCCATATAATGACCTTCAGTGTGACCTTGACCTTTATGTTTTAGTATGGTCATGTCGATGCTTTCATGATGAGTATATAGTGAAAGTTTGATGAAGAAATATCAAGAAATGAAAAAGTTAAAGCTTACGTTAAGTTTTCGTGACGGACGGACGGACTGACTGACGGACGGACGACAAAGTGATCCCTATGTATCGCATTTTCTTCGAAAAGACGACACAAAAAGTGTTTTAAAATAAACAAAACATGCTCTTTAAAAACAGACTTATTCAAATTTTTCCTGAAGCAATATTCGCAAAATATAGTAGTTTTGAACAGAAAAACAAACATGTTATTTTTTCCTGAAAAAATAATTTCTCTGCATATAGTATTTATCGTTGTTATATATTTTCAGGAATTTTTTTATTAATATGTTTGTTTTCAACAAATACCTTTTCTTTGTATCGTTATGTTTAAGTTTAAAAAAACTATATATGTAGTATAAATTATATACTGTTTACATAATGATAAAATACCTGTACGTTTTGGATTCACGCGTACAGTGTTTCACATAATAACTATATAATGTATGTTACTGATAATATAATTTTCTTCGTTTGAAGAATGAATTAGAAGTAAACTAGAAATTGTTATTGTCCAAGGGACAAAAACGTATGGCTCCCCATACTCGCCCAAACAAACATAATTGAGGACTCTAGGTCCAACCGTTTTCTTTTGATCTGAGATCGTTTTGATATTCAATATCTCTGTGACTGTATCTACTATCTGTATCAGTAATATCTACTGGTCATGACCAACCATCCTTCCAAGTTTGAGGACCCTAGGTCCAACCATTGTGTAGTTATTGATCGGACATCGTTTTGATAGTCAATGTCACCGCGACCTTGACCCTTGACCTAGTGACCCCAAAATCAATAGGGGTTATCTACTTGTCATGACCAACCATCATTCCAAGTTTGAGGACCCTAGGTCCAACTATTCTCTAGTTATTGATCGGACATCGTTTTAATAGTCAAGGTCACCGCGACCTTGACCTTTAAACTAGTGACCCCAAAATCAATAAGAGTCATCTACTTGTCATGGCCAACCATCCTTCCAAGTTTGAGGACCCTAGGTCCAACCATTCTCTAGTTATTGATCTGACATCGTTTTGATAGTCAATGTCACCGCGACCTTGATCTTTGACCTAGTGACCCCAAAATCAAAAGGGGTCATCTACTTGTCATGACCAATCTCTCTTTTAAGTTTGAGGATCATAGATCAAACTATTCTTTAGTTATAGATCGGACATCGCTTTGATAGCCAATGTCACCGCGACCTTGACCTTTGACTTAATGACCCCAAAATCAATAGGGGTCATCTACTTGTCATGACCAACCATCCTTCATAGAGTTTGAGGACCCTAGGTCCAACCATTCTCTAGTTATTGACCGGACATCGTTTGTGACACAGATAGACAGACCTACAGACAGACAGACAGACAGACAGAAAGCACAAAATCAACATGGCTCCCATACCACACTTTAATTAATTTCCCTTGAATCGTGTTAAGTCTCCGCTAGGTGTAGCGATGAAATTTGCACTAGTTTTCTCGTGCAATAATTGAGCGGCAATTCATTCAGCTTTGGGGCAACGACCGACTAACACGTTTAGTTTTTTAGATTATGTTTCAAGTTATGTATATTTCAAAATTGACGTTGAATGCATCTGTTAAATTTATTAAATGAATAACAGTGTTTTTCACTGTCATGATCTGTGATAATTCATATAAATTTGAACGTTATTATTATTGTTTATGCACAATGTTGTTCATTGAGTGAGAACAATAGTAATTGATACTATGAGATTGAGTCTCAAAAATTTGAGGTTAATTATGTGTTATTTAAGAAATGCCGTGGTATCAGTTGGTCACCCAAGTGTTCTATGCTAAAGTACAATTTAAAACTCTGAAGTTAGCACTGTGTGTGTTGTTTCTTGAGTCAAGTAAGAGACGCTCGCTGCAAGGTTTAAGGGAACTAGCATGTCTGTTACTCGTCAGTCATGTATTTACTTGGCTAAAGGGATACACACCAATCTTGCTTTCTTTAAAACTCTAGTCATCACCTCAGTTTTAAATGAACAGCTAAAATAATAGAATTTTGCCTGTTAAACTTACATTAGTGTATCGCTCTTTTTTCTGATTCCGAAAATGAACTGTGCAACGTATATTGTCGCCATCATGATTTCATTTCCCAATATACCGTTGCAAATGTGATTGTTTAAATAAATTGGGCACTCTGACATCAACCCAAAGCATGTATAAATCAGAAATTTAGTCTGGAATACATCGACACATACATTTTAAATATATATGTGATCTGTGTACCCGGTCATGTTTCTTAATATATATGAATGTTGCCATCTTTGAGTCAGACGGTCCTGCTAGTTAATTTCCGTGGGGAAAAAAGAACTTGTCTCCGATTTTATTGAAATGTTACATATAGACAGAGGAGAGATGTATCTATACGTACACGCTTTTGTTTTTATTCTCGCTTTTAAAATGACGAAAGGAATCAAATTTGATTAAAAAAAGCGCATTCTCAACTATATACAACGTAATGTGTACGGAGTGGAGGGGTGGGGGAGAAGGGGGCGGGATTTGAGGGATATTACCGTAATGGTGTCCTTCCGAAAACCTGTGAAATTTCTACTCAAATATTTTTTTAAATACTGAACAATGTTGAAATCAACTTTTCTCTTAAAAATGATTTTATAATTTCACGATTTTATATCCCGTGAGAACGCCGAGTCTTCATATTTTAGCGATTACGGTGTGCTTTGTTAATTTTCGGGGAAAAAAGAACTTGTTTATGATTGACTTTAAATTTTGGTTTTTAATAGTAGACATGCCAATGAACCTATTCATAAAATAAAATTCATTCTCGCTGTTAGAATGTAATTTTTTCGCAATATTTCTGAACACTGCAACATATGTTTTCACCATCCTAATTCGTTTCCCGACGAACCGTTGCAATATTGTTTGTTAAAACCTAATTTGAGCACTCTGGCTTAAACCCAAAGTATGTATAGATCAGAAATGTACTCTGAAATGCATGGACATATACTTTTTAAATATATTTATTGAAAGGAATTATTTCATTTCTTTTGTACCCGGACAGGTCGCGTATGTAAATGTATATGCATTTTGCCGCCACTGAGTCGTTGTGTCATGATAGTTAATTTTCGGAAAAATAAAGTTGTTGTCTCCGATTTCATTAACATTTTAATATTGACAGAGGAAAGATTTATCTACGCGTATACTTATTTGTTTTTATTCTCGCTTCTAAACTGACGAAATAAATCAAACTTGAATAAAAAAGCGCATTCTCAGCTATATACAACTTAATGTATACGGTGTGGAGGGGGATGGAGGGTGAGGGGGCGGGGTTGGAGGGATACCACCGTAATGGTGTTCCTGAGAAAAACTTTTAACATTCTCGTCTAATAATTTATTAAATACTGAACAATGCTGAAATCAATATATCTCTTAAAAATGATTTCATAATTTCACGATTTTATATCCCGCGTGAACATTAATTTGGGACGCCAATTCTTATATTTTGGCGATTACGGTGTACTTACTAATAGTTAATTTTCGGGGAAAAAAGTGTTTTTTTCTGATTGATTTTAAAAAAAATGTTTTTATAGTAGACATGTCAATGAACAAATTCTTAAAAAAAACTTCATTCTCACTGTTAAAACTTAATTTTTTCGCTATTTTGTCTGATTCAGAAAATGAACACTGCAACGTATATTTCACCATCCTGATTTCGTTTCCCGACGAACCGTTGCAATTTTGTTTGTTAAAACCTAATTTGAGCACGCTGGCATAAACCCAAAGCATGTATAGATCAGAAATTTAGTCTGGAATGCATGGACACATACATTTTAAATATATGTATTGAAATAATTTCATATCTTGTGTACCCGGTCGCATCTGTAAATGTATATGAACTTTGCCGTCTTTGAGTGGGTGGGTCATGTTAGTTATTTTTCGGGGGAAAAAAAGTCCCTCTCTCCGATTTTATTGAAATTTTATATATGGACAGAGGAAATATTTATCTACGGGTACATCTATTTGTTTTTATTCTCGCTTCTACAATGATAAAATTAATCGAATTTGATTGAAAAGCGCATTATCGGCAATTTAAACCTTAAAACAGCCTAAATTCATCCCTTTGAAAAATACCTTCAACTATAATAATAATAATAATAATAACTTTATTTCAAAAAGGTAACATATTAAGACATAGCATTTACACAAGTCTTTTTTTACAATATGGCCATCTATAAATCAACAAAATATAACAATGTAAGCATATAATGCAAGATAAAACAATGCATTCATCAATTTATAACTTCAACAAGACAGACACATTTTCATACTTTTGTAACATAAGGTTATAATTAATGATTTTAATTGACTCTTAAATGTAACTGAAGACAGCGAAGCTCGTATATCAACGGGGATCATGTTCCAAACTACCATTCCTGAATAACCAAAAGTACGTTTAAGAATGTTTGTTCTAAGTGTTAAATGGGCAATATCCTTTCTAGCAACAGATCTTAAGTTAAAATTTGAATTTGTAGAGAACGATATTAAATCGGTTATGTAATCAGGTGTTAAATTGGTTAGTGATTTATAAATCATAACACATGTGTGATATTCACATCTCCGTTGAAAGGAAAACCACTTCAGTTCTTTAAAAACATTATTTTAGACGGTGTGTTTATAGGCTTCATGAGAATGATTCTAGCAGCACTCTTTTGAATTTTAAGTATTCTATTAATAGAGGATTTATTTGTTTGGCTCCATGTTATACAGCCATAATCAAATGTAGACATAATATATGAGTTATAGAACAATTTTTTCATGTCATATGGTAGGTAGTAGGAGATCCTTTTCAACAGATTTATTTTTGACACAAGTTTAGTACATGTTTTAGATATATGATATTTCCAAGATAATGATTCAGCAATATAGATGCATAGTAACTTTTGTACTTTTACATTTTGAATATCTGTATTATTAATTTGAAGCAACAATGCTGCACAATTTGCTAAAGTTTTATTTTGTCCGATTATCATACAAGTTGACTTAATGGGATTAATAATCATATTATTTATCGTGCACCAATCATTTACATTGTTTAAATCTGTGTGCAATTTAGTCTGAATACAAGATATTGTTTTCCCAAATGCACAAAGTGTTGTATCGTCTGCGTTCATATCAACATTGGTGTGCTCAATATACAAAGGTATGTCATTGACATATAACAGAAAGAGTAGCGGTCCTAAGACAGAACCTTGCGGTACCCCGGAAATCACAGGAAGAACATTCGAGATTGTGTCACCGACCTTAACTACTTGGCTTCTGTTTTAAAGATAAGACTGAAATAATTTAATGGATGCTTCTGAAAAATGATACAGTCTTAATTTAAACAAGAGGATTTCAAGATCGATCAAATCAAAGGCTTTACTTAGATCTAAAAAGAGTGTTCCTACAAGATTTCCTAAGTCTAATTTTTTGAGTCATGTATCAACAATGTGTATAAGTGCCATTTGACAAGAGTGGTTTTTACGAAAACCTGATTGGCGGGCATATAGAATGGATGTCTTATTGATTGAAATAGGTAAGAATTTGATTAGCAATAAATCTTTCAAATATTGTTATGTTGTCGGAAGTATTGAGATAGGTCTGTAATTATTTACATCATCTATGTTACCATTCTTTGGAATAGGGAGAACAAATGCTTCCTTAAGTGTATCCGGAAAAACTCCGAGACTCAAACATTTATTTATTAAAGAAGCTATTGGTACAGTTAACATATCTCTGCATAATTTTATTATTATAGGACCTATTCCATCTAATCCCGTAGATTTATTTACGTCTAATTTATCAATTACTATTTTTACTTCAAAAGGTGTGATCAGATCAAAAGTAAATACTGAAAAAATTAACTTTTCATCTAAAAACTTCCTTAACTTATCAAAGTTTTCTGGTTTGTATTTAACTTTGTTAAATTTTTAGAAACGTTAACGAAATGTTCATTGAACGCGTTTATAATATTTGGGAGTCCTTCAATCACTTTGCCATCGATTACAATTTGTTTAGGTATAGTTTATTCCTTGTCAACATTGTTCGAAATTGTTTTGAGGGTTTTCCAAATATATGTTGAGTTTGTATTTTTAAGAACAGCTTTATTGAAAAATAATTTCTTTTCTTTTTTAATTAATGATTTTGTTTTATTTCTCCACGTTTTATATTGATCCCACTTTTTTAATTTATGATTTAAATCTCTGAGCGCCCTTGCTCTGTGAATTTCATCAGTGTACCTTCCTGGAAGAGTGTTAGTTTTTATTCGTTTTGTTTTAATTGGAGCATGTTCAGCTAAAACAGCATTAATTTGTTTATACAAGAAATTTAATGAATCATTTGGGTCAGCAAACATTTCGGAAACTTCAAGACAGCTGTTTTGTTAATCAAGACAAAAACTAGTTTCATCAAAATTATTATAACATATATAGGTCATACGTTTATGGGTATTTTCTTTAATTAGTCCATTCTTAATATTTCTTGTGAATGTAACAGGAAAGTGATCACTAATACAATACGATGGTACATTAACTTCGCTTAAGTTTTTTTAATTTGTACTATAAATGTGGTCTATTATAGTCGATGAATTCTTTGTTACTCTTGTTGGTGATTTAATAACTTGCGAAAACCCATAATCAAGAACAACAGCATTCCATTTCGTATTTTTGAAACCTTCGCCTGGAAAATATTCGATATTGAAATCACCAATTACATTGGTTTCTAAATTTAAATAATTTACCCTGGATAATTATGTTTCGTAATTATCTATCCAAGATTGTGGCGAATCAGGTGGCCTGTAGACAAAATTTAGCAAAAAAGGTTTGTCATTAGCACTATTGATTTGAATCCACAATGATTCAATATGAGTAGTTTCAATGTCAGTTCTAAGTGAATAACAAATACTATTAGCTATGTAAATCAGTAAACCACCACCCTTCTTATCATTTGTACGATCCATTCTCTCAGTATTATATCCATCAATATGTAAGTCTTTGATGTTGATAGTATCATTTAAAAACGTTTTATACAAACCTAATATATCAATTGATTTAGACTGATACATCATACATTTCAGTTCATCTAGGTTTGATAAAATATGCTGTATATTTAATCCTACAACATGTAAACCTTTGTTTTTAAAATTAAATGGATTTTGTACAACATCATTTTTCAAATATTCATTATCTAATACACTTACACACTGTACATTATTTGACAATAGCAATGTATCATCTATAGTGTCAGAATAATTATCTGCAGACGTTTAAACAACCGGCGATTTCCTAGACTCGCATAAACTAATCGTATCTTCACAAGAAGATAATTCTAAATTCTCTCATTGTGTATAATTTCTACTGTCACATCTGCTTTCAGAATAATTACTGAATTACTAACTAAAATACCGTCGCTTGACTGCGTTGAGTCGGAAGTTTTATTACAGAATGTATCGACAGTCGATATGGTCACTAAACTTTCCATATTACAAAGATCACGAGATTCATTAGGTAAATATTCTTGGGCGTTTGACTTTAAAACAGAGAATGTATTACAAATACTTACAGATGCAGAATAGAAAACGAGCTCGTCACACAGACAGTACAATTATCACAGTCAGAGGAAATACAATTTAAAACGTCAAACTTGGTCTCACATTTATAAGAGACATCTGTCATTGAATTCCTATTTACTGTTATGCCAAAAGTCACGCGTGCTATGATTGTCCAAAGTTCCAGCAGTGATTGTTTCCGAGATTCCGCTGTCGTCTGCCATAACCTCGATATATGTCCACGTGATCGCGCTGTCGACTGCCAAACGCGTTTCCTTCTGCATAACCTTTCGAGAACTGTTCGCGTGATCGTGATAGTTTTCCGTCCGATGCTCCGCGTGCTCTGAAGTTCTTTGATAAACGTTCACGTGTTCGCTCACGTGTCTGCCAAACTGGTTTCCTTCGGCAAAATCTCTACTAGAGTTTTTCACATGACAACTTTGGTTTCCCGCCCAATGCTCCGCAAGCTGTACGGTACCACTACGCTTCAGAATAATCAGTGACTTGTTTATAACGTATAAAAACGTTCTAGTGCCGTCGTTGCTAATATGTATGCCATCCCGAACGTAGACACGCTTAACAACACTACCATTTCCATAAACAAATGAGGAGAAGCAGTCAATGAAATGCGCTGAGCATCCGTCGCAAATTTCTTTAATGATGTCATTAACTGGCTTGACTTCAACATCTGTACGGGGACACATTGTATAGATATAAATTTTACAATTTGCTTTCTTCAATAACTCGCAAATGTCGGCAATATCCCGATAAAATGAGTTCATCGCCTTCTTTTCGGCAGCGTCGTTTCCGCCTATGTACAGTATCACTGTGGTATACTTGCCAAGGTCTGTTTCTTGAAGTGTGTGCATACACTAGTGTATTACAGATGCAAATTAGGACGAACCACTGTGTTTGTATACGTTAAAACTGTTTATACCAATTGTTTTCATGGTATATCAGACGCCTTAATTATTTATCATTATTTGAAATCTTACTTCATAAAATGAACGTAAGTAACGTTAAATCTGGTTTAGGGTGTCGCACTATTTGTAAGGCGAACGCATTTACAACCGCGTAACGTAGCGACGTCGTGTAAACAACAAAACGACGTCATGATTTGCCTTACAAATTGCCGCCGTATATAAGGAAAATTGACAACATTAAAGTGAAACTATCACTTCGTAGGTGGGTTATGTGATAAACAGAATTGTACATTCGTGACAGTGTGTTATTGACTTTAATAAACTCGTTGGATAAACAGATAGGATACTCGGCAAGAGCCTCGTATCCTATCATTTTATCCAACTCGTTTATTAAAATCAATAATACACAGTCACTCATGTAAGATCCTCTATATAAATCTGACAAGTGTCAATTTCGTCGATAATGTCATTTTTGTTATCGATTTTATCACGTGACCATGTTTAATAGATATTCCTACGCCATATGACTGGCGTTCCTACTGCTAATACACACAAACTCGAAAGTTTTTTTTAAATGGTCATCAGTGTAAAAGGAAACAAAGAATGTACATATCAATTTGTTTCAATAACATATAGTGGTTTCTCCATTACAGTATGAATGGAACTGTTTTAAGACTTTGTAATAGATGGGCATTTTTGTGTAGGAAAGGAATATTGTCGAGTAAAACAATTGCTTTTATAAACGGTATATGGACTTATTTTACTATGTATTGCTCCTTCTACCTAGAATGGAATGTAACTATTTTATATTGCAAATTCTATTTAACAATACTCAGACATGTTAATTTATTCTTTTGGTTGTGATTGTTGCTTCCAACGGAGGATATCCCTTATCGGTATTTATTATGTGTTAGTTCTATATTTTGCGATTTCCTATATAATTCAATGTGATTTACCCAAAATACACGAACCTTAAAGTGTCCTACTATTATTTATTAGGTGTATAGGTCGAACCACATCCGAGCCGCATGAATTTCAACTGTTAACATTCGTGACTAGATCTACTAAGGCCTTGTTAGTACTGATTATTACGAAGGTGCATCTTTCAAATTTATTTCAATTCAACTCTTATCGTATTGTATTCTTGCATGTCTTTCGTTAATATCTGTGTTGTGAAACGTGAATCTTTATCTTTGTTTTAAATCTTTATATTTGAATGTCTAGATCTTTACTTGATTAACAATTGACTACATAATTATTTTAGGTTAAATTTTTTCTTTTATAAATATCGACTAATACAGTCTGATAAATGCGTCTGATAAATGACTTATTATAATTTAACATTGTGCCAACATACTTTCTACTGTATTAATTTGATCATTTATAACAATGATATAGACGTATTATGTCGATTGGCATTTTTGCAACCTTTTTCGATGAAATACCGTCGCTTTAATTATGCGCTGGAATAGTATTCTCAGTGTGCGGTGGGTGTATGTGTGTATGTGTGGGTGGGAAGAGGAGCCCATGCCCCACTATCGGGCAAAGTACTTATGCAGTTTTATGAGTGTATGTTTTAACGTGACGGTTTTAAAGTTATTGTGAGGAAGGCATATTTCCATAATCAGTCAATGTGACCTTGACCGTTGGCCTGCTGACACCAAAAGCAATAAGGTTCCTGCTTTCAACAAGGGCAATACACCTATGAAGTGTAGGATTTACGGTTTTAAAGTTATCATGCGGAATTCATACTGGCCCCAATAACAATAGGGTTTCTCCTCTAACCTAGGGAAATGCACCTATGACGTTTTATGAGTGTAGGTGTTATGGTTTTGAGGTTTTTATGCGGAAGGCATATTTACATATAAGGTCACTGTAATGAAGACCTTAGACCTTTTAACCCCACAATCAATATGTTTTTTTGCTTTCAACAACGGCGATAAATTTATGAAGTTTCATGAGTGTAGGTGTTATGGTTTTGAAGTTATTCGGAATTAATATTTCCATATAAGGTCATGGTGACCTTTAACTTTGACCTACTGACTCAAATCATAATAGGATTTCTCATGTCACCAAGTACAATATATTTATGATGTTTTTTGAGTGTATGTGTTATGGTTTTGAATGTATTGTGAATAAATCATATTTTCATATAATGTCACTGTGACCTTGTCCTTTGACCTACTTACCCCCATCCCCCAACCCCTACCCCCCCCCCCCCAAAAAAAAAAAGGGTTTCTACTCTCACCGAGGACAATGGTGTCAATGTAGTTTTAGGAGTGTAGGTCTTTCAATTTTGAAGTTATCATGAGGAATGATTTTGTTATACAATGTCACGGTGACCTTGACTTTTGGACTATTAGCAATAGGGTTCCTCTTCTCACCTAGGGCAATATTGATTTGATGTTTTATGAATGTAGATGTTATGGTTTTGAGGTTATTGTGCGGAATGTATATTTCCATATAAGGTTATTTTGACATTGACCCTTTGACCTATTGGTCCCAAAAATAATAGGTTTCCTCCTCTCAACTTGGGCAATATACCTATGAAATTGTATGATGGTGAGTCTCATACTCCTAGAGTTATCTTGCGGAATGCGAATTGTTTACGGACGGACAAACGAATTGATGTACGGAAGGCCAACACCATACCATAATAAGTTCCGTTTGTAGATACATATATTTTAAAAAAAAAATCATCTTTGCTTCGTGTATCATGTTATATGATATATCGGAACAATGAATTTGTAGGTAAATGAATCTTCGATATCTCTCATTCATTTACCTACCTATTCAAACCTGCGTGAGACCACCCATATTAAGAGAACACATGCTTTAAGATATATTCGTTTCAATTCCCGAGTTTATGTTTCAAATTATATCGCAACTGTATGAAGAGAATCCTGTGTTAAGAGAACAATTTTGCTGTACTCCTTTGTGGTCGCTTAAGGCGGGTTTCACTGTAGTAATGGAAATATTGTCTCATTTTAAGGATGATGTCGTCGGCGTTTCTTGTTCATTTATACAATTTGCAATGGAAATATTGTATTGTCTCTTTTAAGGGTGATGTCAAGGGCGATGGTGGTTCTTGTTCATTTACACTATTTGTAATGGAAATGTTAGCTCCTTTTAAGGGTGCTGCCATCGGGGTTTCTTGTTCATTTATACTGTTTGTAATGAAAATATTGTCTCTTTTCAGGAGTGATGATGTGGATAAGAATCTGAGACTTACGTTGACGAATGTATTAAGCAGGTAGTTCATCTCAATTCATAATTTTCTATTGCAGACATATTGAGATTTCATCTTATTTTCAGTAGGTGGCAACATTTGTGTTGCTCGGTTTCTATCGTTAGGTGCTAAAGTAAAATAAAAATATTTGGCAGAGTAAAACAGATTTTTTACTTTGAAAAATACATGTATTGAATGAATTTGCATGAATGTGCATTACATATGCAGAGTTTTAAAATAATCACACTATAGATACCTTAATTTTAACAATAAACTTGGTTGAACGTCAGTGATAAAGACCGAGTTTATCACCTACAAGAATGTAATGGTATGTCTTATTTCTAGTCACTGATTGGTCAGTTGTTTTGATGATTCTCTATCAAAACTATGAATAGACCGTATGTGGTTATGTTTTAACTATAATAGGGTTAAAAGTGGCAATAACTATTTCATTTGGAGAAATAAAACATCTAAGCTGTTTTATAGTAATAATGTTTACGAGAAGAATGTGTGTCCATATGCTTTTTCACTTAATGCTGTTTTAATGAACCCAAATCAGATATAAATTTAACTTTTGATCAAAGAAAATGTATCAATATGTTGATAAAAAGATATTCTATTAAGAAGTAATATTGCATTAAAGTAAAGTTTTAACACAGAAAAAACTAAAACAGTCAGAAAACCAGTTGAAATCAAATACTAGTACCCAAATAATTATGAAACGTCAATGCAATGTAAATTCAAGTATCCGTTTTGGTTCGATTAAAATAAATGCATTTGGTAATATTAGTAAAGCTAGGTTTTGCAATCTGTGGTGTTACCGAAACATAAATCGCACTTCTTCATCAAGCAATTAGGTAAGTAAGTAAGTAAGTAAGTAATTACGTAAGTAAGTAAGTAAGTAAGTAAGTACGTACGTAAGTAAGTAAATATGTAAGTAAGTACGTATGTAAAAAAGTACATACTTAGTCAGTTAGTTAGTAAATCAACGAAGCAAGCTAACAAGTAAGTCAGCACTCAGTTAGTAGGTAGGTAAGTAAAGTCTTTGTTTACAAAAGGTGACTGAATTGTTATTGACAAACTCTTTAAAACTATAAATAAATTAAATGTGTGTTAACCTCCCATAAACACATCATATTAGGTTATTTTGGGACAGCAACCTCAGAGGGAGATGGCGGATGCAGTTTTCCATCTAACATACCTCTGCCAGGAAGCGAAACCCCTCGGAGTATGTAGATCTAAAGTCAAGGTCTCATACATACCTACCGAGGCCGTTTCTTTAAAGGTATTTGCAGTAATAGTACATCAGGACCAGGAAATACAACTGAAGTATATTTAAGATTTTACATAGCTAACACAAAACTGATTTATAAAATAAATTAAGATTGTTAAAATAAGTTATTTTAAGGATTAATATACTTTTATGCACTTCGTTTTACATATTAATATACATCTTGAAAAAGCAACATTAGTTTTCTTTCAGAAATGGCAACAGGTGGACACTTTACGATAGAAAACGAGTATTTCTGTCGATATTTCCGGTTACTCTGCTTTATTGGACCTAAGCCATTGAGAAAGTTGGTATTGGTACATGTACCAACGGGACAAACTTTGGACACGTTCCTGAACAGTACCAACAATAGGCGAAGCGTTCAAACACTACAAAATCGTGGCATTTTGAGGCAATATCAAATAGATATCTTATTTCCTGCGAACGGAAACGGAACTGACATAAATAGTTGGGACATTACACTGTTGTGCACAATTATCAAGAATATATGTAATGTACATATGTCCGTAAAAACAGCTATTGACGGGTTAAGACAGGAAAGAAACCAATTAAGTCACGGCAATGCAGCACTGAACCTAGCGGATTACACGACAAAGGTACAAGCGGTATGCAACATGATGACGAGCATTATGAAAGTATGCAATGACCCAGCCTTTGAAAGACAAATCATGGACGAGGTCAACAATATTCATACAGATCCTTTAGAAATACAACCTACTATCGAGTTATTTCAACAGATGATTAAAAAAGACCGAGCCGTACTTGAACACGTGTCAGATGTTAAAGAACAGTTAACAGAATTTCAAGATTCAATGCAATCTTTCATGTGTACAGTCGTTAAAGGAGTTGATGATATTAAAAAACAAACACATGCTTCAGCAGTCCAAAATACGTTAAACACAAATGCACTGGTGGAAATAGAAGAGAATAGAGAAAATCAACAGCCTCAATCGCAAAAACATGCATTTTATAGCCAGGTACACAAGAAATCAAAGGATCAAACAGTACAAGTACCGATTTCATGTTCAGCAGAAAATCATTATGAAATGATGCAGTCAATCGAAAGCGATGGTATGCATGCATTACATTGAAAAACATACACAAATTATAACTTATGCAACTTCATGCACAACTGCTATCGTAATTCATTCATAGCTTCTACATCTACCTAACAAATGCATTGTAATTCTTCTATAGTCTATATAGCTTTACTACACATGCATTTTAATTTAACTATTGCTTACACATCTTTATAGCAAATGCATTGTAATTCATCTATAGCGTTTACAGCTTCAAACAATTTAATGCATCTATAACTTATACATCCTGATGAAAATGCATTGTAATTAACATGATTAAGCTATAATTTATGCAGCTTCATAACACATTTGGTGTAAATGCAATGTTATTAATCTAAAACTTACATATATTCGCAATACATTAATTATGTGAAAACAAATATGGTAATTTACGTTTCATCGATTAAATAAACACTTTTTTGTACACTTTATGAGTATCGAAAAGGAATCGAAATAACGAAAAATGTATGCAAGCCAGATTAAATATAAATGTTCAATATCATTATATATTATATAAATGTATAATATCAAATGTTCTTCCCCATTGAATACTAGTAACAGTTATGCCCATTGTGAAGGACTTATTTCCCACAGCTAAATGGTCATTGAAAACGCATGGACATCTTGCTTAATATTTACTTGCTAACATGCTACATGACAGATTGGCTCAGGTGTATAAATTGAAGTCTGAGTCAAGTTGTTTCTTTAAATAGCATTGTCATATTGAATAGTGTCTAGGGTATAGCAATATATAATACTTTGAACATTACTTTATGAAGAAAACCACAACAAATTAGCAAGTTAGATGTCCTAAATACAAACAACAAAAAATAGCACCAAAACGCAGCTAATGAAATACCTGCTTTTATGTTTAAATATGTTGGCTTCATTTAAACACTGAACTGGAAGGGCTTCATCGTCTGATACAAATTTGAAAAACACCATGTTCTCATGCATTTGTATGTCTAACGGTGATTTACAGTTACCTATACAAATTCACTGTCCCCCAACCCCACTCACCCCCCTCACCCAGTGGCCCAAACCACTAAATACAATAGGCTCGAAATAGGTACTAAAATGCTCGGTCGTATTCGTCCAAAACAACATGAACTTGGCAGTAATTCTTGTTTTGTTAAAAGGACGCACGGCAATTTTGTTATACATATTTTACGTGCAGATCAACGCACAGCCTCGCATCATATAGAGATTATTTAACTGCTGCGATCGATTATAGGGAAATCCTTCACGAGATGGTAGATGTAAACACGACTACCATCGCGTGAAGGATTTTCCTGTTATCGAACCCAGCAGTTAAATAATCTATTTATTACATTTTAAATCGCTTTATGTATAATTTCAACTTAAATTTTTCGCTTTATTGAACGTTTTCGGCGGATGACGTCGACGTCAACAACCCGTTATTGACGTCATAACTCAACGTCACAGTTAGTTATTTTTGTGTTCGGAGTCAATCATTAATGAGAAATCCCAATCTTTCACCGATAAAAATGTAATAAATATTTGTATCTAACTTATTAAATAAATTCAATATTAAACGGGCATTCTCGTAAGATTTTCGATTTATCTTGAACACATAGATATCGTCCGATTAATCTAGAATGGTGCATATAAGTGCATATAAAATACATATAATGAGCTGGCTCCTTTCTCAAATAATTGCAGGGTATCACGCAATTTCTCAATAACATACCTCTATTCTATATTTTTCATCTCACTTGTCTTTTCAGCCGCATCAGCCTCAAGAAGGAATGACCATTTATTGATAAAATCTAGTAAGTATGTTTATAAGTCAAAACAAGTTACCGTATCGCAACGTATTGCATGTATGCGCATACATAAGTATAACATAAACGTTCGACGTATCTCAGCATACAATTCGTTACCAAATATTTTGTCATGGGGATTTTATTATGTTTTATTATGTTTGTCACTGTTGTTCTATCAGAATGGTTCATTCATGACTTATTATAAGAACATAATTGGCCTATACCGTTGAAAGACATGTTTTATAGTTGACATCTTACATAGTTCTCAGTCTATTTATTCATTTAGAAAATGCCTGTTATAAAGTAGCATGCACTAACCTCCATCGCATTTTTGTTTTCCTGACCGTGAACGCTGGCCGATCCGTTGAATAACTTATTAACATCATATCCACGTCAATTGTATTAAACCCTTTTAAACATAATATTTTTTCTCTGTCATTTAGGGGCGTCCGTGGCCGAGTGGTTCTCTGACTTGCAATCACTTGCCCCTCACCGCTATAGGTTCGATCCATCATGGGCCTAGGAATCTTTATGTGCGGAAGCTATCCAGTTGGCTTGCGGAACGTCGGTGGTTCTACCCAGGTGCCCGCCCGTTCACGAAAATTGCCCAGAGGGGCACCTGGGGTCTTCCTCCACCAGTGGAAGCTGGAAAGTCGCCATATGACCTTTGCTGTTGGTGCGACTAAAAATCCAATTCAATTCAATTCTTTGTCATTTATAAAAATTGAGAAAAGAAGGGGGAACAAAAATTCACCTTGCCGTACTCCTAAAACACATGTAAAGTAGCAAGCATTTTTGTATTACCATGTATGGATACTTTTAAACTATATGCCGGGCATCTATTAAAAGAGTATGACAATGGACCTTTGGAAACGGCCGAACACGACACATACAAAATATTGCAGGCTCGGTTTGATTGAGACTAGACATACTTCGTTTGATTTATTTCTTTATATCAGACATAACCTTTCTTTTACGGGCACAAGTACCTCTCATACATAGACATAAAAGCTGCTTGCTAGAGTTCAATTTTAAATTGCTAATCTCTGCTTTGTTTTTTAAAGAAATACATACGAACTTTAAAAGGCATCGTGAGTATTTAAGGAGTATTATACGAGATATAATACTGAAACTGATAGATGAGTTTAACCACTCTCCATAAACATATTTTTTTTACTAGACACCCACATCGGAAGGCTCTTCTCACAATCATTCCTTGAGATAATTTCCCTCAAAAAATCCATCAATGCTTCCAAAACCCCTAATAATATATTCATCTTCCCCACCACAAGAAAGACATGATCGTAAGTTTTCACGAGAGACACAGTATCTAGAAATTCAGTCCTTATGGGAAAGGTACTTCTTTACATCCCTCCCTTGGATTTCTCTAACATGAGTAAGAGGTGGCGAGGTATAATGACGTTTTATGGGGTTGCCCAATAGAAGCTGTCAGGTTTTAACCTACATTTTACATACGTTTATGTTATATTCGGGGCTTAATAACTCGATTTGATGTTTTAAAAGTACATCGCCTTACTACAATGGGGTGCATGTGTAATTTGTAAGCTTAATAAGGACGTGCTAGTACAGATGTACTCATCGTGAGTACACATCTTGTTATTGTTGTTTTTTGTTTTTTTTGCAGATGAGACCCCATTTCTCCGTCTGTACAGCAACAGATGCGGATAGTTAGTCACGTACTTGCTTGAATTGAATTCCAATGATTTAAATGACACCAGAGATATATTTCCCAGTTCGAATTCTTTCCGCACAGATCTCTCTTACGTCGAATGGGATCTCGGCGAACTCATACAATACGTTATTTACATTTAGCTTTATCTAATAGTGGAAATAAGTTACTTGCTTAGGTGAATCCTTATATACTGTGTACTTATTATACGCACTTTATCTCTATTAAAATTAAAATGTTTTGTTGTTGTTTTTGTGTGTGTTATTTTGCCCGTTTTTGCCTTTTTTTAAATATATGTAAAAACAAATTCAATAGATCGTTTCATGTTTTCTTTTATAGGACAACTTGAACATCTGCTAAGTAAACAATCAAGATATGTTCATACCGATCAGTTTAAGAAGATTGAAGATGTGTTGATGTCTACGGGAAATGTTGTTATTAGTGGACGGCCGGGCGAAGGAAAAACAAGTGCCGCGTATGAATTAATGAAGAAACATAGACAAAGTGACAAGTGCATTCAAATTGAGAATCCGGATGATATTAACTTTCTTGAACCAAATATGTTTCAATTTGTTTTCATCGATGATTTATTTGGTCAGCACGAGTTAGACGATAGCAAAGTCAAATTGTGGTTACCGGCATTAGAAAAACTACAACATTTAGTTAACGCTAATGCTTTTCGACTAATTATCTCGTCTAGAGAAATAGTTCTAAAGGAATGTGAACATCAGCTAATACACTTTGAAATATTTTCGAACAAGATCTTATTATCATCCGATAATCTGAGCGATGAAGAAAAAACACAAATTCTAAAGAAATCCATTAGTTACAAGAATCGTACTCTGTCAGCTAACGAAATTAAAGGGTGTATAGGAAGTTGCAGATCAGATATTGGGTTTCCATATCTATGTTTCCTGTTTGCATCGAACGACGAGTTCTTTCAAGAACGGGCAAAGTTTTTCAAAACGTATCTTGTTGTTAATAACGACATGCTGTTGAAGTTAAAACCCAGCAAATTATGGGCTTTATGGTACTTGTGGGTCAAAGGAAATGCGTGTCAGAAGGGAGAATTGCTTCAGGTATCAAAAGAGAACATGGTAATTCTTAAAGAAATAATAGCTGTTAAGGATCCGAAATGCAGAGTTAGTGCTTTGTTGAATGAAATAAGTAGTAATTTTAGAGTTGTGACAGATGTATTTATTCTGGACACAGGCGACGAATATAGCTTTTTGCATAACACTATATACCAATCCATAGGACTACATTTTGCACACAGTGGGTTTATGGAAAGAGTTATTTCTTCAAGCACATTGGAATTTTTCATGGAATGTTTTCGATTAAAGAGCCATGACGGGAAAAGTGTAATTTTTCTGACAGACGATTTATATCCAGCTTTCGTAAACCGATTGATAACAGAAGTCACAGAGCGAAGTAATGGTTGGGCAATTGTGTCGCATCCGTGTATCACAGAAAACGTTTTAAGCGTATTGTTCAATGTTCTTTCAGATCGAAAACATTTAGAAAACTTTCTTTGTCCGGCAGATGTTACTGCGTCAGAATGTATACAATTTCTGGAAGGAATCCTGCAAACAGGCACTCAAGAATCAAATGTTTTTTTGAAAAGGGTAATCGCTAAGCTTAAGTGCATTAGGCGTGCAAAAAAGTGCAATAAATGTGCTATGTTTTACAAAGCTTTTAGAGGAGCATGCAAAGGCGGAAATATAACAGCTCTCAATATGTTGAAGAAGTGTGTAGATATTGACCAGAAATTATTACTATCCGCAGTTGAAAGTGGAAACATTGAAGTCGTTAATCTGATAGTGAAAAAGATTAATCTAAATACGATCGACTTTGAAGAAAAACAGAAAGCATTGCTTCTAGCTATACGCATGGGTAACACTCGAATATATAAAACACTTCGAAAATTAGGAACGCTTATAAATATCGATTGTATTTTAACCGCTGTGCGTTTTAAAAACATAGATCTCATTATCGAATTAGCAGAAGAATTATACCCATCGAATAACCATGACTATGTTAATATAATTGGAACTTCCGTTCAAGATAATGTAGATGACGAAAGACTTGGACCCGTACTAGAATTACTTGAAAGTCCTGACGTATACAGATTGTTTGCAGAAAGAGGTATTTTACCAACCTTAGATAATATTTCGTCATACATTAGAAGTAACAAACATTACTTACTTCAATTCATTATGTGGGACATTTCAAGTAAAAATGAAAAAGGGAAAACAAGGCTTTACAATAAAATACAAAACGCGCCTCAAATCAAGAAAGACCTCGTTACCCTTGGCATATTGAATAAGTATAACTATATATTTGATTCAATATCCAATCAACGTTCGGACAATGTCAAAACTTTGATTGAAAGGCAAGAATCGCTGAATATTTGGAATCCAAACGAATACTGGGTACAAGAGACAGTACGACTTACTCTGATAAACGCATCAACATATACCTTATATAGGTACATTTTACAAAAGGGGTATAAGCCAACTCCGGTTGCACTTTACCTCGCGGTGCAAACACAAGATATTGAACTTGTGCAAGAAACTATTTCCAAAATGAAGACATACGAAGATTTTAATAGCAGTGACTCTTTAATCAAGCGTGCAGTTCTGCTTTCGGTTCACTTACCGGAAATGTACAACCTTTTCATCAAGGAAGGCGTCAAGCCGTCCTACTATCATCTGCTGTTTGTGGCAGAATGTGCAAATGAAAACAGTGTTGAGGTTGCCAGAAATGTTTTTCTGGCACTAAAATCAGAACCAGATATAAAGCCTAATGTCAGTGTTTTGGAGCGTGTGATATTAGCATCGATAGGCAACGATGAATTAATCCTATATTTACGTGAAGAGAGTATTTTTTTGCCGCCGTATTCAATTGTAGTAGCAGTCGATCGACATTCTTTAAAAGATGTGGAATTTGTCATAAATGAACTGAAAATGCAAGGATACTGGCCACCGAGTGAGCAGGATTTTAAAATAGTTTTAAATCGCTGCTTTTATATGCCGGAGATATTTCAGTTTCTGATACGATCAAATACACTTATAACACACTTTTCAATACTATTAGGTGTTCGAGATAACTGTTTCTATCTTGTTAAGAAGTCAGTACATACGGTTAAAAATGAACATAAATTGGAACCAAATGATGCTGTTATGAAATTATCTCTGTTAGAAGCAGAGGGGGCAAAACATATTAAAAACCTTCTGAAAGCTGAAGGTATAGATTACTCAGATATCTTACAAATAAGTGTAAAATCTGAAAATCACAAATTAGTAGCATATGTTTTGAAAATGCTGCTGTCAAACGGTATAGACATAAACAATTTCACGGATGCAATTCAATTGGCATTTGAAAACGAAGCGCTCTTTGAAGTTTTCATCAACATTCCCAATGTGTGCACAACAAAACTGCTTTTACATGCGGCACAACGTTCTCGTCTTGATTTGGTTAAGAAGATTATGGGCAATTTAAAAACACATAACACACTGTGTGTTGAAGATATATATTTAACAAAGGCCGTTGCATTATCTGTAAACTGCCCAGAGATAGTAATGTATTTGCTACAGGAAGGCGTATCTCCCTCAATGGATTGCCTCTGTGAAATAATTGAGAAAGGAACAGAAATAAATACGAGAGAAGCATTACGATGTTTTTCTGAACATGAATTGCTTGATTCGTCGAGTCCTTTTGCGCCAGATGTGCTTCAAAAGACTCTTATGAAACGCCAGTTTGGTGTATATGAAGATCTTATTATATATTATGGTTTTAAACCAAATTGGGCAGTGCTTTGTACCGCTGTGGAAACGTGTGAATATAAAATGGCGCAGAGGGTGTTACCACATATCGAGACTCGTTATTGGAGAGATAACAGAACTGAAGCTGAGTATATAATGAAAAAGTCACTCTGTTTTTTTCCAATTTACCAGCTACTGACTAAATATGGACTGAGGCCAAACGCAGTGTGCGTTCTTAAAGCAGTAGAACTGAAAGATAGTAATATTGTTCAAGAAGTTGTGAATGATTTTTTATCCGAACACACATGGTCATTTAGTGATGAATACCTACAGCAGGCTTTACGAAAAGCCGATCCAACCGTTATGGCAATTTTAAAATTACCCGCTTCGGAATCACTGGCAAACGTGATTTTAACGACAATTAGAACTTCCGATGAAAAGACACTTCATGATCTACTAAACAGTAATGTCATTGTATCCAGCGAAGCCATTCCGAAGATTCTTTGTAACTATTGCGTGTTCAGAGGAATTGTGCCAGACGAAAAAGTCAACGTTTTGTTAAATCATTTAGATTGTAGAGAATGTGAATTTTCTGAAGGAAAAGTCTTACGAGCTGTCATGCATAATGATTTGGAAGAGCTTATTATCGCCATGCATCACCTTAAACGTAATAACAAATGGAGGCCTCATGATAGATTGTCAAAAATTGCGTTAGAAGAAGCCATATACCATAATCAGAACGGAATGGGTGCTTACCTTCTCGAAAGTGGTGTAACCCCAAACTCAATATGTTTATTTTATGCAATTTATCATGAAATGGATGCTCTAGTTAGAGAAATGCTGCATATGTGGATGACTGGAGATTACTATTCATCGGAGTATCTTATCCCTTTGTCTGGTAACATTTGTGAGGATAAATACTTAGATATGGCAGTATCTTTATGTTGCAAACGGTCTGACGTGCAAGGACTCGAATCACTGATGAAATTTGGAATTTTTCCGAAAACAGAACACTTATATGAAACCATAATTTCAGATAATTATTCGGAAGAATGTGCTTCCTTTATATATGACAGTCTTGAACAAAGACAAGCAATGCACTCGCATGATTACTGGATAAAGGCAGCAATACACTACTACGAAACCGGCAGTGTCTAGGCTAGTATAGTAACTCAAAGTACATTCGTCAAAGAAAAAAGGAGAGGATGAATAATAATCAAATATTGCTAGGACGACTCTGCGATTTGTTGCGTTTTCTGCGAAAACACTTTTTATTTTGTTCCAACTTAAATAAAGAGACGATTTGTTTTGTTTGTTTAATGGGATTCATAGGAATATAACAAAGTACTTCTGAAGAATTAGTGACTGAATTATTATGGTGACAGCTGGATTTATTAAAACAATGAGACAGTTGACCAGGATTCAAGGCCTTGCAAGCATTTCATTATGCATTTTAACACGTATTGCACTTTCGTCACATGTCGTTTCGCTTATTTACCATATTCCCACCAAAATAAAGTACAAATAAATATACAAATAAAGGTCGAATCATCATTCGGTTATTTCGGTGGGTGTGCATCGGATTTACCTCGTCGATTTCCATAACTGTTAAAAATCGACGACGTAGTTTTGTTGTTCGGTTGCGTACGAAGGAGGGCGAGTGAACATACGACGTAATCACTCGACAACGTCATACCTAGGAAGCTACAATTTAAGTGAGATTCATTAAACAAGTTCCTTGTGAGCCTTTTTTCAAGTTATGTGATACATTGAATCTCAAATTCTTGTCTGTTTAACACGAAAATCAACTAGTTGGATAAAATTGATCTGATTATCCAACTCGTTTAATAAATTCAATGTTAAACAGGCACTCATGTAAGATCCTCTATGTAGATCTATCACTTACACGCTTCGAAGTATTTGTTATTACGACATAAATTGTAAAATATTTAAATAAAATGATGTTTTAGCCGAAGAAGCAACAACTTTGAAATGTGCATTAATCGCAGTATGATGATTCATTATTTATGATCCGTCTAGTTGTGTATGTCAAATAGAAAAAAGCTGTTACCCTAGGACGAATTTAGATGTCGGAAATGCTGTTCCATAGGACAAATGTAGATATCGGAAGTGCTGTTCCCATAGGACAAATGTAGATATCGGAAATGCTGTTCCAATAGGAAACATGCAGATATCGGAAGTGCTGTTGCCATAGGACGAATGTAGATATCGGAAATGCTGTTCCCATAGGACAAATGTAGTTATCGGAAGTGCTGTTCCCATAGAACAAATATAGATATCGGGAATGATGTTCCCCTAGGATAAATATAGATATCGATAACTGAATTAAATTGTTATTTGTCAGAATGTATCTATGCGAATTTCACAGACGTTCGAAGTTCTTTAGGAGTTTTGAGAGTTTGAAATCCCGATCATATTGATCTGTGCAGTGCAAGTTTGTATGGTGTTAAACTATAGACACTAAACATACTATGTTGAGTTGTAAAATAATTGTTGGACAAAATGTTTCTTGTCATTGTATTGTAATTATACACAACCTTCCTTTTCACCTGTTGAGAAATTATAATAGGTAATAGTAATGATTAGCTTTTTAATATTAAAAAATACGTCAGCACATGTGCTGAAAATCGATAAATGAACGTGTTATGCATATGCTTAACATATATTATATCATATAATTACAACACATATAACATATTATTTACTATATGCTTTACAACAACTGGATCTAAGCTTATGGACGTTTATTCTAGTATCACATTATATCATAAACGAGAATGTATTATATTACATTTGCCACGTGAATTCATATTGTCATTTATTATAATTATATACTTTCTATTTAAATAGTGGATTTTATGATTAAAATAAAACCTAATATTTTTGTTGTTTATATTTCATATGGGAAAATAGTAATTGAACTCAAAAATGACCTCATGCAACTGTTGACGTTGTTTACGTTGTTGACGTTATTGACGTAATTGTTTTGGCGCATTATATCTATTTGTCTGCATAAATTTCCAGGTTGTGAGTATATAATAAATAGAATATGTGTTGGTTTGACGTGAATATAGGATTTATTTTCATCTCCAAGTGAGAAAACTCAAATATGTTCACTCGTGAAACTAAATATAAGTTTTAAATCCTGTATTCACTCAAAACAAACAAATTTCCTCTATGTATTTGTTTGTACGAGGAGAAACTGTAATCAATACATTATGTCTGTTTATTATTTAGTTATGGTATTAAAATGACACATGGCAGTCTTGAAGTAATTATTACCCCGATTTATTAATCCAGTATCATTTTGACTTTAACTCTGCTTATGCAATTAAAAAGGTATTTCTTAATTGCATAACTGCCACAGTTTCAGCGTCAAATAGGTATTTAGAATCCTGTGAATACTCCCAAAGTGCACCACAGAATCTACGAAAACATGTTTTGCTAGGGAGACATGCCTCGGATAACCTACTATACATAATGACTTTAAAATTGCTCTAGCTGTGCCCCTTATTGCAAATATGCCAGTAATTTATCATAAAAAAACGCACAAATCAAGCGTATCGTGTGACCCTTTAAATATCAGGAAAACCTTACTTTCAAGGGATTAACATTTCCTTAATCCAGAGTTACAATGGTCCCAAGGTCAATTAAGGGCTCTGTTGTGATACTATGGCAAGCGAGATAGTGTATCGTAACATTTATAATTTAAAAAATGTTCCTAACTGTAAGTGTTACGAGCACTTTTTTTATATTTCAACCATAGTTATATTAGATAGGGCAGTGCCCACGATATGCTTGGACTTCTAAAATTATTATTTTATATGCAGTTATTATATATGCTGCATATTTAGTTATTATTTATATTTAAAACATAGTTGCCTGATTGTGATAAATTAAACAATAAAATGAAATACCACAGCAAGCAAAAACGGTATAAACAAATGTTCAATCATAATGTTTATGCAAATGTTATGTTTGCTTACGTATATCGATTATAGACTTCTCACCTGCAGAGTTATAGGAACCAATCAGATTTATTCCGTAATAGTTTCGTACAATAGTTTTGAAATAATTTAACATAATAGGGTTTGTGTTTTTATCAGAACTCTGAACCTTCAGGTCAATAGACAAAGAGAAACATTCGTAATAGTATATAACAAATGTCACGACCTGCGATCTGATTGGTTCTTATCATTCTGCATTTGAGCGATCTTTTAAAAAAAATGTTTCTATTTAACCCTTTTGCCGCCAAATTTCAAATGTCGTCTGCTAAACATTGGAATCTAAATCTTCCGGATATATTTTATATATAAAGTGTTTTTGATAACATTCCTACTGACTGACAAACAGTGTAAACCCTGATCAGTCTGCACATAGTGAGAATTTTGATCTGGGTCTACACTGGTCACAAAAGCAATGCTTTCGACTGTGGCAGCGAAAGGGTTAACAACACCGACTTGGGTTGCATGTGTTTCATATATTATATATTTTCCTTATTATATATGTTCATAAATTATGGTAAATAAATAGTGTAATTAGTTCTGGATGTTTTTCATTTCATTATCTATAATAAATATTAAACACAATTCAAAGATGACACAACGTCTTAAGGGTTGCACATTAGTCATTTTCTAGAAAAGAATCTAAACGTTTAAAAATGTATTGACTAAAAATGAAATACAACTTCTTGCCCAAAATTGGCGACTACTTCATATAATGTACTATTAAAACATATTTGGTCATTTCTACTTTACTTGCACCAAACGATGTATTGAGATCACTCCTTTATTAATTTTTCACGACATCTTCGAAATTAAAATTAATTTGATTAGACTTACAAACAATTTGACAAAACTTTCGAGATAGACGTCGGCACAGTGACATCAAAAAACACGTTTGACGCCACATCCCATCATCTTTATACTATATATATACGAAAGAAATAAGTTTAGCAAGTAAATAACGTGGTCCATCCCATTTTGCTCATGTTTTAGACAATGCGCGGCAGAGGTCCTGAAAAATATAATTAACATAATTATGGATTATATACAGGGCATTGTTTTCAAACGATATCTGCGGGGAAAAAAATCAAAATGTTTAAATTTACCAGATATGCAGAAATTATAATTTCGCTCTTATGTCAATGTAAAGGGATGGTAATTTCACAAATTGTAAACTTTGGTTCCCTATATCTTTTTAATGGCAAGGTTATTGTCATTTGGTTTTGCGGTTTTTATAACTTGAGACCAAGAACAATAATTATAATATATTTATTTAAGCTAGATATCCATATTTACTTGCTAAACTTATTTATTTCAGTATATTAAGGTCAAAACCCTATGTCTCCAGGCTACAACAAATTTGAATCTTATCCTCCGATGAAAAAAGTATGTGATTTACGGTTATCCATTTCAACTATGCTATAAATTAACAAATTGGCCCTGCACGCTACGTGTTGGATGCTAAGCGCAACGTTCAAGGAATACAGAGTATAGTACACACATATAGTTTGCCTTTAAATGTAAAGAAAAATAATGGAGGTAGCAGAAAATGAGTAATATATTAAACTCGTTCCTATTTGTCAAAATGTCCCAGACTGTTGAACTAATTTAAACGTATAAAGATGTGCTTCTGGTTATTTTATTGTTTACTAATATTAGATACTTTATGTTATTTCAAATGTGTTTACATAAATATCTAAACAGTTCATAGTTCAACCCACGGAATAAACTCAATAACATGCTCTGGCGAACATAGTGAAACACAATTTCACATATGCCATCATCGGATTAAAGAAGCTAACGCGCCAAAATAACGGCTAAACTACGCTTCGAACCCGTTTATCAAAATGCTATCAAAGTGTTCAGGTCATATACTAATATATATGTGCCAATTAAAAGTATACGTTTACGGGTTCTTAAAATACCCGTTATTGAATATTCGTAAAATGAATTATGAGTTGCTTACTCTTAATTCGTCGCTCCAGTTTTGGGCTTTGTCCTGACTGGTTAAAGCCGTTTTGTTAATATGTCTATAGAGTTTGGATTTTCAAAATATGTAAGTAATATGTTTACCTCGTCGTCAGTAGGTTAAGAAACTGTGTACATTTGTTGTAAAATGTGCCTGTTTAGTGATGGCGGGATTGGGACTTTAAATAAACAGATATAAAATGCATTTCGTCGATAAAGAAATTATATTACTTTGGTATTAATGCGCTTGGTAATCTAGACATAAATATACGACTACTATACAGAGAGGGATGCATGAGTTAGCTTATTCGAATGTTGGTAACGATTTGTTCGCAGTATGAACTATTTGCGATTTCGGCAAGTGATCAAGCGTAAATTCCTGCATCGGATTAAAGAAGCTAACGCGCCAAATAACGGCGAAATTACGCTTCAAAACTCTATCAAAGTGTTCAGGTCATATACTAGTATATATGTGCCGATTAAAAGTAGAAGTTTATCACGGGTTCTTAAAATACCCGTTATTGAATATTCTTAAAATGAATTATGAGTTGCTTACTCTTAATTTGTCTCTACAGTTTTGGGCTTTGTCCTGACTAACCTGGTTAAATCCCGTTTTCGTTAATATGTCTATAGAGTTTGGATTCTCAAAATATGTCACTTATATGTATACCTCGTCGTCAGTAGGTTTAGAAACGGTGTACATTTGTTGTAAAATGTGCCTGTTGATGGCGGAATCGGGACTTTAAATAAGCAGATATAAAATGCATTTCGTCGATGAAAAAGAAGACAATACTGTTGTATTAATGCGCTTGGTAATCAATACATAATTATAAGACTACTAAACAGAGAGGATGCATGAGTTAGCTTATGTAAGTGTTGGTAACGATTTGAACTATTTGTGATTTCGTCAAGTGATCATACGACAGCGTAAACTCCTGCATGCCTATGCGTATCAATGCATATACGAGGTTTTAGAAGCCGGTCGACGATATACACACATACAGACACATATATAAATAAATGCAGTTATAGTCCATTCGAGTGTGAACACAATTAAGGAGTCAACCAGCCACACGCTATGTACAGATAGTTAAGAATGAAAGGTGCCGGTTTACTAGCGTACAATGAGTACATTAGAGGGAGATAATTACATTAACAAAGTCAGTCCCTTTCGAAATACGGTTGGGTATAGTAGTTTGCAAGCAGAATATTATATAGAGAGATGCAATACAATCAAATAACCAAAGAAAAACAAGTTTCAATATACACAGATACGTGCAGATACGTGCAACACACACCCTGCACGCACAGTTAATATACACACATACATACATACATACATACATACGATACTATTATGCTCATACGACTAGTCAGTATCACACTGATCCAACAACCCGTAAACGCTATATAAAGGCACTTCACATTGAAACTTAGGTGTTTAATCAACATATTTAGTGAGAAACAAACATTATCCAACTCCTAATAAAGGAAGTGTTCAACACACGCTGATATGTGCAACACCCTACACCCCTCAGAACACCACTTGATTAAGGAGAATATTAATGAATAGTTGATTTAGCAACTTTTAATGTCAAGTGTCTTTATATAGCGGGTGAGTGTGATTGGATCATTAATTATGATATCACCTATATGAACTATATGCGAGTATGTTTTAATTGTGCGTGCAGCGGTGTCTCGTGGGGTGACTCTTCAAAAATAAACATGTCTGGGATATATCTTCCAGAATATTTAAACGGGGGTTAGTGACTTGCTCAGTTGGGGTTAGTGAATTGCTCTGAAGGGATTAAGTGGGGTTTAATGACTTGCTCAGTTGGGTTTAGGGACTTAATTGCTCAAAGGTTGTTAGTGCCTAGCTCAGTGGGGTTAGTGACATGCTTAGTAGGGGTTAGTGTCTTGCTCAGTGGAGTTTTAGTAACTTGCTCAAAGTAAAATAGTGACTTGCTCAGGTGTGGGTGGGGATGGAGGGCAGTTCATGGCCTGCTGAGTATGATTCGTGTATTGGTGGTTAGTAACCCCAATATGCAACGTTCACGGTGAGCGACTCCGCCTCGAAATATCTTCTTACTGTAGATGGTTACAAAGGCGATTGTGGAGGATCGGACTCTTTGGTGTTTTTGGTCAATTCTACGTTCTCTACCTATGACAACGACAACGATGCGTACCATCTAAACTGTGCTTAACTGTTCAGCGGTGGCTGGTGGTATAGCGCTTGTCATCATAGGAATTTGAACGGCCTCTACCTTGAAGGTCCAACAATAACATTCGCTAATGGTATGACATGGTATAAATGTTGGGGATACTGCTACTCTGTGAAAACTTCTGTCATGAAAACTAAACGCAAGATGTTCTTTTTAACTCTGAAGATATATCTATACTACTACCACTAGTACTACTACTGCTGTTGCTGCTGCTGCTGCTGATGTTGCTGCTGCTACTACTACTACTACTACTACTACTACTATTGCTACTTCTACTACTACTACTACTACTACTGGTACTACTATAACTATTACTACTACTACTTCTACTACTACTACTACTACTGCTGCTGCTGCTGCTACTGCTGCTGCAACTGCTATTGCTAATACTGATATTACTACTACTACTACTACTACTACTGCTGCTATTGCCGCTACTACTGCTGCTGCTACTGCTACTGCTAATACTGGTATTACTACTACTACTACTACTACTACTACTGCTGCTACTGCTGCTATTGCTGCTACTACTGCTACAGCTAATACTGATATCACTACTACTACTACTACTACTACTAATGCTGCTGGTGCTGCTACTGCTGCTGCTATTACTGCTACAGCTAATACTGATATTACTACTACTACTACTACTACTACTACTACTACTGCTGCTGCTACTGCCGCTACAACTGCTGTTGCTACTGCTACTGCTAATACTGATATTACTACTACTACTACTACAAATACTACTACTACTGCTGCTACTGCTGCTGCTACTGCTAATACTGATATTACTACTACTACTACTACTACTACTACTACTGCTGCTGCTGGTGCTCTACTACTGCTGCTACTACTGCTACAGCTAATACTGATATTACTACTACTACTACTACTAGGACTACTACTGCTGCTGGTGCTGCTACTACTGCTGCTACTACTGCTACAGCTAATACTGATATTACTACTACTACTACTACTACTACTACTACTGCTGCTGCTGCTACTGCTACTGCTAATACTGATATTACTACTACTACTACTACTACTACTACTACGACTGCTGCTACTGCTGCTGCTACTGCTAATACTGATATTATTACTACTAATACTACTAATAATAATAATAATAATATTATTATTATTATACTGAACAAAACAAATATAGCACGACTTGTTAAGATACAAAAAAACATGTACTTTGATATAAATGTTTTAAGCTTTTAGAAATGCTAAGTAAGAATGTGATTTTCAAAACAAGGTGTGTTATTTTATAACTTTCTAAGCGAATTATCCGTTTACAATAAAAACAACTTTTTTCGTCGTACAAACATATTGCTTTGGATAAATTCATTGTTTGGCTAACAATTTACCATTATGTAATTGTTTAAAAACCGCTCAAATGTGTTCACAAAGCACTGTTATTCTCAAACAATAACTTTCCAAATTTTAAAAATACATCCAATTGTGTTGAAATGAAAACGATTTTCGATAAACTATAAACGTATGTTCCCAACATATTTCCTTTATTTTTAATAACCGATTGTTTTAGAAATGACTTTGTAGTGTTGTTATTTGTCATGTCCATGTCATTTTATCAATGAACCCGAACATACACGGCTTTATATGTCGTCTATGTTATTAATCTGTTGTTTTTTTATGTGCTAAATTTATTGTGTTCGGTGTAAAACTGATATTAAATGACCATTTTTTGACAGAGTAAAATTACGGGTAATGATGAGTTTCTTTGTGACCGATCTGATTCTATACTAGTCGAATGGGGCGTTATCCTTAATTGATGGTGAATGAAAAGTATACTAGAGTGGTTCCTTTCAATAGCCGGCTCGCGGGTATCTGCAGTCAGGAGAAGTATAAAACACATATACATTTAAGGAAAATTGTAGTGTATTGCAATCACCTTTTATTTGTAATTTGCATGCAAATTAGAACGAGAACTGCGCGAATAGATTTACATATTTTTTTCATTTTATTACTTTTTTATACCTTTATTTAGATGAATATGGTTTTTGATGATTAAAACATGAACTAGATCATAACATTAGCCGCGTATTGATCAATTTAAAATCAGATTACGTCATTTTTTCAAGGGTAACATGGACGAGATTAAGTATGAAAGTAATATACCTTCAGTTTAATGTAAACAAACACAGACACTTTTTAGTTTTGATTGATGTCTATTAGGTAAATTATCCAATTACTTCAACCATTTTGCGTCTCAAATGTTACCTTGAATAGCATATCACCTTGACTGATTTTAATCTTAATAAAAAACACATACTTGCTTCCGATTCATATGAAACTGAGACGCATGTTGACTTGGGTGTATACATTGTTTATGAATGTTTTGGATAGAAAACTCGATGACTCGGTCGGTTTTAAATCATAATATTAATTCATATGGGGTCAATATAGTAGCTCTACATATATTTCGATAACAATGTACGTCATTCACAAAACAATAAATCGCCGTATGAAAGACAGTGAAAATAGTAGCAGCGGCACGATACACCTTAGACGGCAAAAGGTCGCGTTAAAGGTGAGGAAGGTTTCAATAAATGCTTTGTTTGTTTGTAACAGACACAAGTCTAGTGTGTGTTACTATAAATATATTTTAATGTTTATTATTGCTTGGGGTTTATGTATATTTTACATTTATATATCTTCGTTTTCTTTTTTAAATTCCAAACCATATATTGGGGACCTATGAAGCCTCGAAACAGAGATAAAGCTTGGGTTTACGGTTGTGTATGATTAAAACTTTTTTAACGTGCACAGAACATGGCTCTCCCTGCAAGGGATCGACAGGTTTACATCCGCATTGAAGGATGGCATTCTTTTCAAAGTACCTTGCCCGAGTAAGATGCTGCGGCAGTGCGTTTTTGAGTGCATTTTCAAAAATCTGGGATCCCAACGGGAATCGAACACGAGACCTTCGACATGTATGCTAACACCTAGGCCACTACACTTATATGTTAATACACATGTGTTGATAATATGCGATGTTTATAAATGTTCAAAGCCTTGCAAAACATCAGGGTTTTTTGTCATTTTGAATTGAATTACATTATGATCTATCAACTAATCATTCCACGGATTTCATATGTGGCATAATAGTAGACAGTCCACATCGCATGCGGGAGGTCGTGTGTTCAACCTCCTACCTGGTCATACTAAATACTTCATAAACAGAGTACTATTGGCCCAAATGCTCGGAATATAAAGGGTGTCAGAATGGGGTGACCCTGTGGAAGTATAATGTCTTGCGTCTACGGCGTGGCATTCCAGGGTGGCAGTACGATAAAGTTGGGCATTTCCATTTGATGAAAGCCCCCTGGAGGGACTTCTGACTTCATTCTTTCCGACGTTCATAGTTTTTTTTAATTCCTTACTTCGTGACGTTTTACAATCGTATGACTTCGTCACTTTATGACTTCCCTTTTCGTGATTTCTGGATTTCTGGAGGATCTGGGTTCATGCTGCAAGGGCGCCATTGAGTTTCGCCAGTGTGTTTTTTTCTCTAATTCTCGTGTATCAGATATGGGGATTCATAGTTTGCGGTTCTGTGTATCATCCGAGTACGTTAAAGAATCGAAGGAATCTATTCGTTAGGAAAAGTAGGGCAGGTTCCTCGATTCCTATTTAGCATTGGGGCAGCTCTAAATAACACATAGTGTGTTGTTGAGTCGTTAAACAACAGCAAGTTCAATATTTCGTAACGATTAACTTCATGACAGTTTAGTGACTACTCACTTGATTATCGGATTGCGGAAATCTAACAACAACGGACTTTTCGCGTCGTCTTTTTTTGTAAATGATATAAATAACTCGGCAAATGCAGCAAAACCCCAAAATCGTGCCGCTGCTAGTGTTTTCACAGTGACGGTAATGATGTGTATAACAAAAAAAAGCCGATTCGTCGAGCTTTTCATACCAAACTATTTCATTGACAATAATAACATTGGACAGATCATGGGCCTTGTTTAATGTAAATGCACATTGCCTACGAACCTTAATCGCATTATGATGGTCGAATTCTTATTACGATCGACACTCATAATTGTTCGAGATCGTCTTTAGTACCTTTAAGGCTAATCGGGAGAGTTTTATCTAATATGAGATTGCTTTTATTATAAATAAACTGGCGTAATGTTTGATTGTGTGCTTATGAATGCGCCATGTTTTATTATAAACCTATTAATGTAAAGTGTTATTGCATGTTTATAATTCGATATTTTTTATCATAACTCGAATGTTGTATAGTGTTTACAATATCGGATTGGCGACTTTGCGATTCGAAATTTAGTCCAAAACAGCGGGTTTGCGACTTTTCGCCTTCGACTTTTCGTGTTGGCGACTTTTCGCCTTCGACTTTTTGTGTTGGCGACTTTTCGCCTTCGACTTTTCGCCTTGTATTAACAGGGCGAAAAGTCGCGAAGTCGAAATGGCCGCATCCGTCTTCCATAGAAATAACTAAGTTTGACAATGTGACATGTAACATCGCGACAAAGGTTCTGACGTAAATACCGTTCTATTTCGTATTTTATTCAGCCGAAAACCACAAAATTGTGCACATGTGTTTAATTGATAGTAGTAGAAATTGTGGTGAAATATTAATTATATCATTTGAGCACGAGGAAGTATATTGTGACGTTAACAGTAATTGCGCGTTAAATGTCTCATGGAGTAATGTTAATCATTAACGAACTTAAAATGCGATACAGATACATTTGAGAAAAGATGCATTTGACAATTACAAATAAGAAAATGAAAACATTAAAAAACGTTGTTTTTCTTTCAGCAGAATATGAATGTATCAATTTTGTTCAAAATCATTTATATTTGCTTCGTTCTTTCATTTGACCAATGTTTTCGCAGTCACTGTTTTTACACATTTTATTTCCCGAAATCTTAGAAGCATGAATTTAACTGAATAAAGAAAATGCATTTGTTCTCGTATTTTTCAAAGAACGATTGTTTTACAGAATAAGATAAGTATTAGTCAAAATAAAACAAATAACATATATCCGATATTAAAGTCACAACTTATCACAGTAAAGCAGTTTTTCAGAGAGTCAAAATCATATAAACATATAGCAATACACAAATAAAAAAATTAAACATCTTAGTGCACCGCTAAGGGCGCCCATCAAACAAAATCCTTAGTGGTGCATTCATATTTTAGTGTTTTTTGTGTTTTTTAGCTGTTTTTTTTATTGTTATTTTGATTTTGTATATGTTTTCCACAAGTGTATTGGTGTATGTTTATGTTTAATACTTTATGTATTAAACTCTCTGATGAAGCCGTAAAGGTGAAAACCGTGTTAGAGTATTACGTTTTAAAGAACCGCCGGATTCAATAGTGTTGAACAATAATTTTACATACTGACCATATTTACTTTGTATCTATTGTTCATGCACCCTTT
Organism: Cyrtodaria siliqua; assembly: GCA_037043455.1. NCBI lineage: Eukaryota > Metazoa > Mollusca > Bivalvia > Adapedonta > Hiatellidae > Cyrtodaria > Cyrtodaria siliqua. The sequence continues at coordinate 533,451 of JAWPHD010000138.1, read as the reverse complement.
CTGAGTCCAGTGTTTTGAAAGTGTTGTTTTTTTGCTCGGTGTATGATTTTCTTCACCATATAATTAAATGTAGTAAATGCCAAACATGTTTTAAAAGCCAATCAAATGATGGATCTAAACTGACATCAAAAACTGGTGGGTGCTGAAAACAGATTAAATTGGTTACATTTTAGCTGAAAAGATTTCAAAATGTGGCTTCTTAAAGTAGGAGGTTTGCTTAATAGAGATGACCATTTACACAGGTTTGGTTGTATATAAAGAGTATAACAAAAAAAAAAAAAAGGATAAAAATATCGGACAGGGAAAGCAGCATTCAAGGACGACAGTCAACCACAAAACACAAAAACAAACACGCAAACAGACAAACTAAAAGACAAAAGTAATAAAAAATGCAAACGACATCACAAACACAAAAGGGTTGACAATAGGGCTACCGCCTTGGAACGGTCAGTGGCAAAATACGCCACTGGGGGTTTAAACCGGTTCTAGGGTGCACCAAACCTCACACTTACCCTACTGTCATCCCATCAAAACAGGACAGTGTAAATAAAGAAATCCCCGCCATGATCTAAACTCTAACCAACAAGGCAGCTGAATAAAAAAAATTAAAAAAGAAAGATATTGTGTCGGGTAATATAGCTGTTATATTGTAAGTCGGTTAATATCTCGTATTCATGGTAGGCAGTACATGTACTGGGTTGAAAACGCGGTGACCAACATACTAATCAAGTACATGTGTGGAGCATGTATGACCATTCAAAATGACCAGGACACAACAATTAAACAAAATTGTTGGCTAATGAAATGCACTTATGAAAAAGTCGAACACTGCACTAATACAAATTTGGGGAATATGGTTACTTTGTTCTTTGAACGATGGGAAAGTTGTGTAAGCATATTGTCTAAGAAATAGTTTAATTACGTTGTTTGTTCAGAGACACCGTGTTGACCACATCCTCTTAAAGTTCGTGAATGACGCACGTGAAGGTTGCTCATTGTCATTCATTATATTTTTAGTAACCAATTGGCAAAAACTAATAGCCTAGGGGAAGCTGTGACTGGTAAAATAAAAACTCAACAAGCAGATTGAGAAGGTCAGTTTGGTTTGGAACAATGGAGTCTTACATAAGTCGTTAAATAACCAACGACCTGAGTCAGACTCTATCTGTTTTGTAGTATGGTGTGTTTAATGACCTCGTACTCTAAATGCCATTTATCGGAAGGTAGAGTATGGTAAAGCGCGCTTTGTTTATCCAGAATTAATTTAATGTTATGCATTCATCAAAGGAAATTGCACCGACTATACTACATTATATAATACAATGTTTATAAATAAGAAATAGCTTCATGACATTATGACTGCATACGTAATAAGATTTATGAATGCAAACAAAACCCCTACTTTTATCAGGGGTGTGACTGTGCCGAAATCAGTGTGTAGGCACAAGGTCTAGGAGGGTCTTGTGGCATGTCCCCACTGATTTATTTTTAGAAAGAAGCCAAATCCAGCATTCTGCGCCCTGCCGTAGTTTCTGCCCTTGGTAGTTCACAAATATTTCTCCCTATATACATGCCAGCGATTTCGCAACAAAAGTATCGAAACAAAACAAAATAACATATGTTTAATAATAATTACAAATGAATTCTTGTTTTCTGAAAATCTTTCGAAATTTTGCACAATCTTTGTGTGTTTGGTTCCGAAAGACCGCTAGCGAAAACAGTTCGACATTTTTTCCTGAAAAGACAACAAGTAAAATTTCTATGAGCTGACCATATCCCTCCAACTCCTACCCCCTCAGTTTTTATTGCATTTTTTTGGAATTTTTTTTTATTATTATTTCTGGGGCCAATGTGTAGGCACGTGCCTACAGTGTCTATAGGCAGCTACGCCACTGTTTATGTCACTGAAAAAGTGTAACACAATATGAACCCTGACAAAAGTATTCAAAATCTTCCACCATACATTTTTCTATTGAATGTCGCAGTTGTAGTCATGACTGCATAGTACTCTTAACATTTAATGGGTATGCTTTCTGAAAGCTTTTAGAAAAGCGAAGCAAATTAAATGTGTTTACCCAGTGTACGTCGGGGCTTGCGTCCTTGGCGCAGCAATTTATATACCTTAATAACATAGTTTCTTTACAATTCAAGCACACGCAGACAAAATGTTTAACAAATATAACAGACAGGTAAATTATCTTTAGAATTTGTAAATAACTTGAATAAAAGAAAACTAATTCATTTTCGATACAAACCAGTCACGGTTGCGCAACGAATTCGTTCAAATAAAAAAGATGCTTAGTAAACACTTTATAACATATGTTATGTCGGGGTACTTGAAACAAAAGCAAGCATGTCTTTACACTTTCTCTTTCTCCTTCTTTTATTTGTTTTTTATTTGTTTTTAGATGTCACCGAGCATTATCATTGTTATCCAAGTGAAAATTAATTGAATTTTAAATTATATTTTCTTGGGGATGTGGTGGTATGGTGTGGGAGGGGTGGCGGACGTTTTTTCGTTTCTTCTTTCTCCCCAAAATATGCGTCCTCGCAACTACCCACTATTATATTGTTTAATAACAATACTGTATGTGGTCAATGTGAACTTCACATAATTATATTGTTATTAAGCAATATAATCGTGTGAAGAACACATTGACCACATACAGTTATATTATCACTTTTCCTATTCAGGGGCAGATTAAGAATTTTGGATTAGTTGTGGCGCAACTTTTAATTATAAAAAAAGTCAAAATAACAACCGTCTTAGCTCATGTTTGATGCGTTTTGGCAAATCAACGACTTGCTTGTATGCACAGGGCCTGGGAGAGGTTGGTTCATTTCCAAGGCAAAACTTGAAATTGTTTGACCTCCTTGTAAAGAAGAATAACATTGTTAAACATGAAAGAGAACCTTTTTGAAGGAAAAGAAGATGCTTTTGAAAGTGTTGCAACCCCTCCCCTAATCTTAATCCCTGGAATCGTCCGCCCCTTATCATAAAATGATTTTAGGAGTGGAGTCCTAAATGAAGGACAGAGGGTCTGGTCGTGCCTAGGTCCCCATCCCCTCCCCCCCCCCCCCCCCCCCACCACCACACCCTACATCTAGAAAAAAATCATCTTCCACTAGTGCAGTAACTACTGTGCCCCACACTTTCGACGGTTGCAATTTATAATCCACCCCTTTTATTATTGAAAGCTGATATATTTCAAATGCATGTTATCGGATTTATTTATGACTGAGTACAATGGAACACCATACGCTGTGATATAATTGTATTAAAGTGACAATTAGTCTAAAATATAAACAGTGTGATCTACAATTGATCTATTACAAGTTGTTAACTTAAAGTAGATCTGTAAATAGTGCACTGACATGCTTTCAGGAAAACCGGTAAGGCATGCTATCATGTTACCAGATCCAATTATTGTCCTTTATATATATTCAAAATAAATAAGAAAAAACTGCAAATGGAATACGACAGGGATTTCCCCATATTTGCCCAACAATTCCTTCCTATAGGCAATGTGATATCAACGGGATTTTTTTTAAACACTTAACTTATCTTTAAAACAATGCCGAATTCATTTACTTAGTTTAGTTCTATATTGTGTTATCTACCGAGAGCCAGACGTGATTAATAAAAGACATGTTGTCCGTCATCCGTATGTTTGTCGTCCGTCTCTTAACTTTCTGTTTTTAACATTCTAGCGTATTCAGTTTGCAATTGCCCCGCGTAGTTACCGGGGTAGAATACAACCACTGCAAATCCCGATAGAGGCAGATGGGTATGACCAACCCCCGCACCCCCACAACCCACCCCACTCTACACACTCCTTCTTGTTCATTTTAGTCATTTTACTTCTGAACAACATGACACCGCGTATTCACTTTGCAAACGTGGAAACGTGGCTCCACGGTAAATGGAGTGTCAACTGTAGAATTTGCACCAACTCTGCAGTTCTTCAGGTTAGAATTATCTAAGCCCATTCTCCCTATCTTATCTTGATGTAAAACAGGGGATGAGACTGGCATGTTCATTCCTGTTAGGCGCCATATAACCTCTCATGTGTTTTGCCTTTTGTCTTTAAAACTCGGACAAGTTCGAAAACCACTTATATCGGATATTAAAAAACAGAGTTATGACATTTTTTTAAAAATGAATATGTCATATTATATCCTGCATTTATTTTGCAATTGATCTTGATCAAACCTTGTCAGGGTCTTTATATCATTGAAATCTCAAAGAGGTTTGAAACCCAATATCGGATATTAAACATCAGAGTTATATATTAAGCACTCTAGCGCCTTCATATAATGTCAGGTTTGGTTAAGTTGTTTTATCGCCTGCAGGCATGGCGGACACTAAGGTTTTACTTTGTCCGTCGTCTTTCGGTGTCGTTTGTCGTCAGTCGTCAGTCATCTGTCGTCCATCGATAGCTACACTTTTCGTTTCCGGACAATAACTTCTGTCATTAATGCGATATTTGAACGAAACTTGCTGATCAAGCATGGTATTGCATTTCAGGTCACTAGGTCTATGTCGCTGTTACTAAAAATAGAAAAATGGTTTCCGGACAATAAATTTATTTCAGAATGAGATATTGTAACAAAACTATGTAGTTTATATGAAAAGGACGCTTGTTATTTCATTTGAGTTCACTGGGTGTATTGGACAAGGTCACTGTTACTAAAAACAGAAAATATTTTTGGACAATAAGTTTGGTTAGGAATGGGATATTGGGAAAAAAGCTTGCTGTGTGGAAAGTTGACAGAAAAGGAAATTTGGTGTTGCATTTGCGATCACTGGGGTCAATGTCAAGACCGCTGTCACTATAAATAGAAAAATGTTTTCCGAAAAATAACTTCAGTTAAGAAAAAGATATTGGAACAAAACTTGCTATGTCGGTAGGTTAATATAAGGAAATGAAGCTTGGTATTGTATTTGAGATCACTGGGGTCAAGGTCAAGCTCACTGTTACTAAAATAGCAAATGGTTTCCGGACAATAACTTCAGTTAGGAATCAGATATTGGAACATAACTTACTTTGTATGTAGCTTTTATAGAAAGGAAGCGTGGTATTGCAGTTGATGTCAATGGGGTCAAGGTCAACGTTGCTGTTACTTCAAATAGAAAAATGGTTTCCTGCCAATAACTTTAATTAGGAATCATATATTGCAACGCAACTTGCCGTGTAACTAGCTTATATGGAAAGGAAGCATGGGATATTAATTAAATACCGTAATTGTTCCAGAGTAAAGACACAAAAAGACGATGTTCTTCTCTGATACTGCATGACATACTATATTTTGTTATTTCGCATACCATCTCGTACATCACTTCCTGTATTGTTTATTAAGAGCCATATTAGCCAGTAGAGATTCCTTATGCCCAGGTGGACCGCTTGTTTTTAATGTCACATAGTGTTCTACTATATAACGCAGATATTAGTGATTATAATTTTAACGTGACATTTTTTAAACATGATGAGGAAGTTAACTAGATCACTCTGATTTACACTAGAGTCATTGCATACTTTAATTGTATACTTGTATAATTGTATAAAAAAAAATGACCACATAGAAGAATGTTAGTATGTAATTATGCTTAGCTCTGCTTATCATAATAGAGCCGAGAATATGCGACGGTCCGCCCGTCGTCTATTTCAAAATCATAAAAACGATATCTCCTCTGAATCTGCTCGGAAGAATTTTAAAAAAACTGGCCACGATGTTAATTGGGTTTTGCATCTCCTCCGATGTTTTTGTCCGTATATTCAGAAAACATTTTCAAATCCGCTCATGGTGTTGTAAATAACTAACATTGCATATACATGTTTTGGGCTCGGCCTCTATTAATTTCGTTCTTTCGTCGGTCCTTTGACACTTCTTCTCTGTAGACGTCCCGGCATAAAGTTAGATGACAAGACTTAAAGATGTTAGTAAAGGAGTTCTATTTTAATAATCTCCTCTAAAAGCACTTAGCTGAAGCATCCTACTTTCAGATGTAAGAACTACTTTGAAATAAGCTAACATTAGTCCAGATTTACGTATGGTAACTAAATTCTAATTCTAAACTCTATTCTGCGATCCTTTATCGATACTTAAACTCGAACCGCAGGGTTATTGTCAATGAACGGAAAATTAATCTGTCATGATCTACAATAAACATAGGTGAATGCCATGTATAAATGCTACACATGATCACTGTCTTACCTTTGAAGTCATTGACTTCTTTAAATGCCACTGATCCAATCTGGAAAATAAATCAGTTAAATGTTATTAGTTGACCTTTTTTTAATTTTACATTAAAAATGTCAAACTCATGTTGTGGAATAGTCTCTGTACTACACTGTAAACTACAAACTACCAAATCGTCAGTTGAATGTCCATACCCAGTAGAGTGTTAAAGTCCAAAATCCAAGACACTCTAGTATGCGGGAATACAGTTTTGATCAAGCACTGCATGTTGGTAGCTAGCACCAGCCTTTAACTCCTCTGCTGAGCGATAGCCGAGTTGATGCTTTCTCAGTAGCACTGTTCAATGTCTCAAATGTTTGATTCCTGTATCGACCTGTGATCTCAAAAGCAGTGAACATCTTCCATATTGACTGTGTCTGGAATCCTCTGTATCCAACAAAACAGCCAGGTGCGACAACCCTCCGTCAACTGCGCATACTTCTCAGCCTTTAGTTCGTAGGCCTCGTCACACCGCTCTTCTCGCGGGACTGCGGAAATCAACTGTCTGGGTCGAACATTTCACTAAAAAAGGCCGGATTGCGATGAGGATAACTTTAGGAAAGACTAGCTTCCGTTGTTAGACCGCCTTCATGTCCCGTGTCTGCAGGATCCATCTTGCCGGTTTATTGCTCCCTTGTCTGCAGGATACATCTTGTTTGTTTTCTGGTGTTTTTTCTGACTGCTCTTTTGTAAATTGGATGTTTTGGATGTATGTCTGTTTGGTAGTGACTGGCCGCTTTTTATTTTTCTCCTTCTCTAGTGAATCTCACGTAGTATTCTGCCATGTCACCTTTAACGTTCCATGGGAAGTGCCACCTGGCAAAATGACAAAATGTACCCCAGAGTCCCTCGCTTGTCTCAAAATGGGCTGGCTGGATCAGCTGTCAGCCTCTATCTTTTAAAATTGACTATTGAAGGGAGACCACCATAGACACTACGGAGTAAAAAGCTAAGTCGGACTGGGACTAAGTGCCAGATCTGCGTCCAGGAAAGTTTTAGTCCTGGAACATCCCAACTCGTTGAAGTTCCCAGACTAGACTTCCAAGTTGCACCAACTGCACTGCTTTAGTATATTTCTCTCTTTCCTGATCCCACCCTGCACGTTCTGTACTGTTGTCAGCTGCAGACCACTTGTATCTGCTCTACATCTCTAGTCCCTGTCTGCCGGCGGTAATAGTACCCACTGTGTACTCATATTCCTGTGTAGTCGCCACTGCCTGTCCCACTGACCATTTTCTGCCTGTCATTAGCTCAATTCCAGCATCACTTATTGTGTCATTAAGGAAATTATTCAATGTCTTCAGGAGCCATGCCTTTGTCAACTTCAATTCTTCAAACCAGCAATGATACATACCGGAAGCTGCAGTTTCCCAGATGATGTGTAGAGCCCCAGTCCAGTGAACGTAAGATATTGTTGACCATAAAGATATCAGTCCATTCTGATACATCCACATCATGAACTTTCCTAGTAGGCCTATCTTATATATTCTCATCAGTCCTTCATTGACCTGGTCCTTCAACTTCCCAAACACTGGTCAGGGCAATTTACAGGGTTGTCAAAAATGGTGGGTATGTCTTCCCCCTGTATCGTTAGCTTGATCTGTGTTGTTAAGCAGCCTTTACGGTCGACCAGACATCTTTACTTCCTTTGTTTAAACTTAATGCGTGCCAAATATCGTGAATGTTTTCACTGTCGAGCAATTTTTGAGTTTCGAACTTGAGTTGCGGTGACCTTGAAATTAAGATTCAGTGTTAAAATATACAATATCAAGTTTGGAGTTCAACGGATAAGCTTTTCGACACAATGAACCAAACTGTTCTTGCCAGATCGGTTTTGGTAAACCGACAAAAACCTGATAATATCCCCTTGCGTCAGCCGTTGCTATCATAATCAATGTATTCAAGTGTTCGTGTCATATTAAATACAACGAGTAAGTGGCCACGAATAGGACCGCGTTGAAATTAAGAGGGAGCGTAAAAAAGTAATGGTGATGTGTTGGTGCGCCAAAACAGTTGACACAATCGTATCGTCTTGGTACTGAAAGTTGGTCTCTGTTTTCTCAGAAAATCAGACCATACCTCAAAAAACATTATCATGCCCGTTATAAGGTTATATATTAAATTAACGTGTTTATTTTTTTAAGACAAAATGTGGTACACTGGCAACTGGCACAAATAAAACGCTCTCAAATCGGTGTTTTAAATGACTAAATTAGCTGTGAAACTTATAAGCGTATAAGGTCCTAACACGTAAACATACTTGAGATTGACAATAAAATCCCATTAAAAACGTTATTTATATTAAGGAATATCAATCGTTGATTATTTATCATTTCTTATCTCCAAAGCCACATAAATACTGATTCATATTGGTTACTACAAATATACAAAAATATTTCGTTTCCTATTTGAAGCATATAATAAGGGTTATACCTTTGAACAATATATCATCTCAGAATGCTTCTCACTTTCAATGATTTATATGTTCCTTTTCAACCTTCTTTGAATACCTGTTACTTGAAAAAGTGTGCTCTGTTGTAACGAAACGCATTATGATAGTATTATCTCACAGATTACAAATTGAAGTAAATTACCAATAAACGAAAGAATCAGTTGTGTTTTCGTTCTAACGTTTTCGAGGACGAATTTCATTTTGTTTTAGAATGAAACTAGTTTGTAAAGTGATTTTTTTTTTCTGAAATAGATCTACTATTACATATATCTACTATGATTCAGTATGTTAAGATGATGAGTAACACACTAAACAACTAGATTGGATATGCATCATGATTTCGAGAAAAGAAAACACATACAGCATAACTTTCATCGAAATTTGGTTTAAATGTGATTACTATTGTTTGGGGCGCTTGTTTCAGCCAAAGGGTTTTTCGACTTTTCAGATGAAATTCAACTGGTACCTAAATAAGTTGTATATAATTAAAACAAACATTTTTAGTGGTAAATAAAAATACCATTATTTTTAAAATCGGTTGAGAAATAAAAATGTCACATGCAAACGTTGTTTTTGGTAGGGCATTTTCAACGCAAAATTCTGCTGCTTTCATGAAAAATAGAAAAATATATTTTTTTTTAAATTTCTAACTAAAAATGGTTGTAATGTGTTAACTAACCATGATTTAAGACACTTTGAAAGTTTTATACCAAAATATTATATCTAACTAAGGAGTTTACATGAGGAAAGCCCCACATCTAAAAAGCATTTTCTTATATTTATTTCTAAACTGACTTTCAAAATTAAGATATCTTTTATTTACCACTAAAAATTCCAGTTCCAGTGATATATATTTCAGGTACATATTATGAAAATTGCTCATTTTATTGCTGAAAAACCTTTGGCTGAAACAACCGCCCCAAACAATAGTACATAAATTACAATATGTTTTGTGTCATGTTTTTCATATTTCAGTTATTTCTTCTATTTTAACTATTATTTTTTTGCTAAAAGAACAAAACAAACATTATACTTCTTCATTACATTCTTAAGGTGAATGATTGGAATTTCTCAGTGAAAAAATATTCATTATCGCTGAATATTAATAACTAACTCCGAACCCCAAAATAACTAACTGTGACGTTGAGTATCACCTTTTTCAGTATTTATTAATACGTCAATAAAGTGTTTCTGACGTTGACGTCATCCGTCGATATCGTTCAATAAAGCGAATAATTTAAGTTAAACTGATCTAAAATTTAATAAACAGATTATTTATATGCTGGGTTCGATTTTAGATTATAGGGTAATCCTTCACTCGATTGTATTCGTGTTTTTTTACTCACTCGCATACGCTCGTTCGTGAAAAGAACAACTTGTCTTACATCTCGCGAAGGATTTCACTATAATCTATCCCCAGCAGTTAAACAATCTCTATATATTTCAGATGTAATTGCTTCATGATTAAACATACCTTCACTTTCCCCTAGACTCGATGGTCGTGTAAACCTGTCGATCCCATGTATCGCAGTCTATTATTCGAGTATATTACAGTACCCTGGGAATTTATTCGTTAGTAAGAGTAGGACATGTTCCCGGATTCCTACGTTTCTTTCCCCTCTTTCTGGGCGACTCTAAATAATCTATAGTGTGTTGATCAATCTTTAAACATTATTCAGTTCTATTTAATTCTACATTTATTTCGTCCACCACCTTCTGACTACAATGCTATATGTTTACATCTTGAAGCCATTTTGTACACGGTTCCTATGTATTTGTTTCTTAAGTAGTTGGTTCATGTTTATAAACTATGTGCTTAAAGAATTTTTATATAAAACACTAGCTTTGACATCTTAATTTACGCTTCTTTTACATCTCTATAAGTAAGTCTATAGTGTCACTTCTGTTTGTTTTTACACGGAACCATTAAACCTTTTGAACATTCACAATGACACTATCCAACGTCGCCGTTAACTGCTTCTCTAAAATATTGCCCAAAACCTCGACTCTCGATTATTCACCGTTTATATATATGCGTATTGCGTGGATGACACTCCGAAATTAGCAGGATCATGTTAGATATTGCTATATTATGGCACGTCGTTTGCACAATAATCCCATAAACACCGGATGTCATCCGATCTGTTTTATGTCACGTCATCGTTTTCCTGTATAAACATACGTTATGTCATTCAACATTAATTCTTCGCCTATTGAACGTAACCAATAGTCATTTTCATCCAGTAAATTCTTTTTTTTTCAATACATCGGTTATTATCTCGCAAAACTCTGGATTGTTTGAAATTTTAGCTTCATATCAATGTTCTGTTTTAGGTAATATTCCGTAAGACATAAGTGTTTGAAATGTGTTTTTATCTGATCGTTTGCAAACTATGGATAAAGCCATATCAAAATATTTATTCTGCCAAAAATCGTCATCAATATGCAATCTTACCATTATGTATTTTACCAATTCTTTCATATCATTAACAGCTTTGTTTTGAACAGCTAAACGCAGGATTGTTTGGTCAGGAATAAAACCTTTCTTTAGAATATACATATATAAGAAATAATTTTTCGAAAGTGAACAGCGCGCTGCTTTATAAACCCATTCTATTTTCGGATCCTATATTTTAAGAGATTCTTGGCTTTCTATCACATTTTCAATATCTGTCACACGATTGCTTTCAATCGCATCCAATATATGATTGTCAGGATCTAATATGCCTACCGAAGCGAGATATTTACATAACGCAGGAGTAATGTGTATTTCATTAAGCAGCATTGTTTTCTTTATATGATGTTGATTCTCTTTTTTTGAACATTTCAAATCCCCAAGGATGATATCCTTCAGCAATTGGTTATTTCCTTTCATTGCATAAGATTGAATGTGTTTCAGTTTTAGAAAGATACCGTATGTCGAAAACACGTTGTAAACATCAAATTCGTCTATTTCATAAAACGTGCGTTCTATAACGTCTTCCATTTTATTCAACATAGACGAATCCGGTTGTCTCCTATATACCGCATTCACGAGAGGAATAAGAAATGATAGGTTCTTAGATTGTACAGCTGGGTAAACACACTCTCCGAGCATATCTAAAGACACTCTTCCTAATCGCCGAATAAGGTTAAAGATGGAACTGTTTCCTAACAGTGCAGCACACATCAACGCCTTCATCTTTTCTTCTTGGCCGATAGGTTTCCTTAGACTTTTTAGGACTAATTCAACGACATCCTTTATACCACTTTCAACTGCATATGGTAACAATCTGTCGTCTGTTATGCCAAATTTCAGCATTTGAAGTGCTTCTAGATTGCCGCCCCTGCATGCGCCTCTAAACGCTTGATAATACATTGAACACGTTTTGCATCGCTTTTTCGTTTCAGTTATATGTACACTGCATTTTCGTTTATTAATAACCTTTTTCAAAAAACTATTAGCTTCACTTGTACCTGTGCTAAGAACACACTCTAGAAATGACAGTTGGTCGTCTTTATTCTCTGAGCTGAGAAACACATCTAACTGTTTTTTTCTGGTAAGAACTATTAACAACTCCTCTAAAACATGTGTTGTTATGCAAGGATGCAAATCAATTTCTTTGCAATGATTTGACTCAATTACTTCTTTAATGATGCGACTTACAATTACTGAGTACAAATATTTTGTCAAATAAATCACACGTTTTCTGTCATTGCATTTAAACCGGATACATTCCATAAAAAATTCTAATGTGCTTAAAGACACCACTCTCTCTGCAAAACCGTGATGTGCAAAATGTAACCCTATTGACTGGTAAATTGAGTTTGAGAGAACAAGTATTTATCATGAGAAACTGATATAAACACGTCGGTCATAATTCTAAAGTTTTCTGCAAATTCGTTCAGCAATGCGCTTATATTATTTTGCGACCTTTTTGCTGACAAGATCTGCTTTAAAATAGGCAGGTTTTCACTTGACAGAAATAAATCATCTTTGTGACAAGTGTCTCCATTGACCCACAAATACCATAACGTCCATAATTTGCTGGGATTTAACTTAAAGAGCATATCTTTATCGACTACAAGATATCGTTTAAAAAAACGCTCTCCTTCTTGAAAGAATTCTTCGTTCGATGCAAAAAGAAAGCAAATATAAGGAAAACATATATCCGACATACAATTGTCAATACATTTTTTAATTTCGTTTTGTGAAAGAGTTCTGTCATTGGTATTGTTTGCTTCCTGTAGAATGTTAACCTTTTCTGTTTGAGTTAATTTATCTGAAGATAATACGAATACGTTTGAAAATAAACCAAAGGACAACAAACGATGCTGACATTCTTTGATAATAATTTCTCTAGATGCAACGATCAATTTAAACGGCTTTGCATTTATAAATGTTTGAAGTTTATCAAGTGCAGGTAGCCATAAATTAACCTTGCTTCCATCCAGCTCGTGTTTACCAAATATATCATCAATAAACACAAAGTCAAATGATGGGTGAAGGTATTCAATGTCGTCAGGATTTTCGATTTGAATACACTTCCCACCACCTGTTCTGTGTTTTTTTTCATCAATTCATACGCAACGCTTGTTTTTCCTTCGCCCGGTTTTCCACTTATAACAACATTGCCTTTCGATAAAAGTATCTCTTCAATACAATGAAACTGCTCCGTGTGAACAAAGCGTGTTTCACGATCTAGAATAGCTTCGAGTTGTTCTGAAAAGGTAATATAAACATATTTAGTATTAAGCATGAAATGTAATATCACATGGATATAATTTTGACACGGAGAATATTGAAGTAAGAATATCTCCCCGCAAAATAGGGTATTTGATGATTTACTGAACGTTACCGTAGGTATGCCCTTTGCGAGCTTTCGTCTGATATTGTTTACAACTACATGTACACATTATAAAACATGTCGTTAGCATATAACTGACCTTTTCATAAGCTTGATTACATATGTAAATGTTCATATGAGTCAATACATGTTATTGCTCATCTGAACGCGATCTTGGTACTCGAACTGAGGGCAGTGGTCCATTAGACGACATTGATAGAGTATTGAGTATTTATAAAGTGACACATAGCATTGTTCATTTAATCATGAGCCAAAATCTGTTGTTCGTTCTCAGATAGGGTCGAGTGGATCTCTGACCGCTGTGGGTTCGATCCATCATGGATCTAAGAATCTTTATGTGAGGAAGCTATCCATCTGGGTAGCGGAACGTCGATTGGGTTCTACCCAGGTGCCCACTCTGACCAAGCTTGGAAAGGATCAGATGAAAAGGAAAGTAGCTAGAAATACATTATCTCAATAATCTGGTCGAGTCGAGTTTGGAATAGATGGGATGAAAAATGAAGGCGCAAGAGTGCCTACGACGCAACATATAGTGTGTCTTTAATAATTCAAGGGCGATAACTTTGTTGTTTCTAGTCCGATATTACTAGTTTTTGAATTTGTCCAAGCATTTTATGATATGCAATATATAGCATTTGTCGATAAATCAAGGTCAATATATCTAGTATTTCTCATCCAATATGGCTTGTTTTCGAGTTTTTATTAATATGAACAATCTGGCCAAGTGTGTTAAAGATCGGATGACAGATGGAGCTAGCGTGCTAATAATGCAACATATTGCTTTTTTAACTAATTAATGGTCATACATGTAACTCGGCCGTTTTTGGTCCGATATCTCTAGTTTTCAAACTCTTCCGAGCTGTTATATACATAAACAATTTGCTAATGAGTTCTCAAGATCAAATGAAATATGAAGGAGCAAGAGTGATATATAGCATATTTAAATTAAGACAAAGATCGATGTTAATAAGAAAAGGTTATAAGTCCAACAGGAAGATTAGCATTTACAGAATACAGTCACTCCAACAAGTATTACAATGCAAAGGTGATACAAAAAGTACATCACAAACACATTCAGTAAAAAAGCACATCACAAACATATATGGGTTGACAACAGTGGTACCGCCTTGCAACGGTCAGTGGCAAAAGGGACCACCGGGGAGTTTAAACGGGTTCAAGCCGAGTTAACCCCTTACATTTGAAAAGCGTAGATAGGTGTAATGCAAAAAACACAGAAATGTTCATGTATATAATACATCAAAAATAAGTCAAACCTAAGAAGCTAATCTCATATGTACTCGATGACTTGTCTGAAGTCAGAGCATCAAGGTGAAAACCGTTAAGGGCACGATAAAATGGAGTGAAGGACATACATCAAACAGTACCCGCTTTAAAGGATTTATGAACACGTTGTCATAGGGTCCACCGCTCGCCCGGTCGTTGCACAATCAAAGAGGAAAGCATAACTGCAAATTGTAGAAGGGTCTACAACTACGCATGTCGTGCACCACAAAATACATCGGTCGTAATTTCTGTTTATAAATGTTCTAATAAGTTTAATAAATAAGTCGTGAAAATTATCACGACGCCATAAACGTCCTAAGTTTGTAAATCACATCTTTATTTAAGACGGGTTGTGGTAAACCTTGTCGCATCCAATCGAGTTGGTTTTAACTTTGTCCGAGCTATTCTTAATACAAAAGACATGTGGTCAAAAGCGGTTAAGATCAGATGAAAGATGAAGAAGTTACAGTGCTAATAAAGCAATACATAGCGTTTATAAATAATTCAAGGGCCATAACTCTGCCGTTTCTAGACAGATATGTATAGTTTTCAACTCGTCCGAGTTTTAATGACATTCACCACATGCTTAAGATCTATCAAGATCAAACGAAAATCGATGAAGCTAGAGGTATATCGAAGTGAAATATAGCACAGCTACTTACTGATTCTTGTTAACAACCGTTTGGGTAAATTTGAAGAAGCTGAAATTTAAAAATATGTTCTATTGTTATTACAATAATTGCGGTGCTCTTGGATGGCATTATATACCCCAGGAAGCATATGTGTATGTTATCACATAATTGATATATTATACTGAACAAAACAACACAGACTAGTTACTCGACAAGGCTAACTTATTTCATCGAGTTACAGTTAGTAACTAATTGAACAATACCTAATCAACACCTTGAATTATATAATTATTTCAAAAACGTTTTAATTACGAAGCATACCTTCACATTTTATCATGTATTCTAAGAACGTATTTAACAAAAATCAAAATATCTACACATGCGTTAAAAATACAAAATGGTCTTGAAAAAGAATACCTAGAAATAAAAGATATTATCAATTTGTAATAGCAGTGATTTTGAAGACAGACATCATTTTATTTTGAAATTCCTTGTTATACAGCACTCCACAAAATAGATTACGAAATATTTTCTACAAAGCCTCAGTTTCGCATTTTAACCCTCTACATCTGCTGCACATATTCTATGGGACTCAGTCAAAACTTGTCAATTGAATGCATGGTATTTTACAACCCCTTACCAACTTAGGTCATATCGGGTTGAATGGGGAATGATGATGGGCAAAACAATACAATAATGGAGATGAAGATGATTATTGGAAATGAGCCCCGTGTGGTTTTCGGTGGCCCCGTTTGGTCACGGGGCAAAGAATAGGGCCACTGCAGATCCCTTTGGAGGGATAGGCAGAGGGGTAGAATCCCCCCCAAATTCATTTTCATTTTATCATTTTTTGTTCATGTTCATTAAAGGTCTTCATCATGATCCCTGCATTGTTTCAGGTGCTATCTCGTATCTCGCTCGCATCAAAAGAGCAGTGGCAGAAAAACAATAACGTGGCTCCAGCGAAAATGAAGTTTCTACGATAGAATTTGCAGCAACTCTGCAGTTCAGGATCAGAAGGTTCTAGGCCCATTTTCCATATATTTTATCTCGATGTACATGGAAGATGAGCGTGGCATGTTCATGCCTTTTAGGCGCCATATAACCTTTTCATGTGTTGGTGCGCCTTAAAACCCCAATTCAATATTATTGGAAATGAGCATGATATTTTTGATCCCCATTCATGGTATTCAGTTTCCATGCAACATTTTATTATTTCTTTGGCCCATCGCCAACTGGGGCTTGAAGGACGTGTTAACAGAGAAGACCGATACGGGGCAGGACATGGGTTTTAAACTACACAAAGAACAATATCTATATCCTTCCCTCGGGACAAAATATAGCTATTGATTTTTTCTGAGAATGAAAGCCACATCCGAAAGTGCATAAATGTCGGTAACTTTTGAAGGTGTGTAAACATGTACGATATATGGAATTTTTGGACTTATCTAATTAACAGAATCCCATAATCTTGGCTATTTAATCTTGAATTTCTTAAACTTATTGGATAACAATGATATGATGCTCGGCGAAGCCTCACGTCATACTCTTTTATCCATCTCCTTAAAAAAGATGTAATATTGGACATTCACTCTATTTCAATGTTACCTGCCGCACAGTTGATACTTTTCAGAAACAATATTGATTTGAATGAGATCATAAAATACTGTTAAGTATTGATATGTTTTCAAGTTTAGTTCGCCGTGGACTCTATTGTTCAATGCAAATGAAGTTATCAGTTCTCCAAGGGGGCTAGACACACGTATACGCACGTCCTCCAAACGTGATTTATAGCCATCGAGTGTGTATAAGTGTTCGTTACTTATCACATAGACAGCAACATACACACTTTCTTGCATATCGGATAAGGTTATGCGCGTTTTACATCGGTGGTGGAAATCCTGATATTACACATAGAGGAAGATAAAAGTCGCGCGCTGATATCAATAATGACAGTTGCATGACATCATCGTGCAAATAAGAGTTATTATTTGGCGACGTCAATGCGCATAATGTAAATGATATGGGGAAAAAATAATTAATCATGGGTATTCGGTTCAGATAGGGATATTCCACCCAACGTTATAAATGTTTTAATTGGAACCTCGGCAGAGCCTCTGTTTCGATAAAAACAATTCTACCACGTGTTGGAATTCCCGATCTTCACCGGATACCCATGAACGATTCTTATACACATATTATACACGAACGTACACTATATATTACTAATTTGAAATACCACAGATCAGTGGATAGCAATGCGTTAGTAAACGATCTGATTTAGCATCATTAAAATATAAGCCTTACTTCCCCATTTTCCAGTTTGTTCAACACAGGCACAGTTTCGATCAAGCATTCGTTAATTCCGGTTGAGTTCATTTTTCGTTTTATTAATGATTTGCATTTCGTTTGCATTTTTAAAATTGATTCCGAATGCATTCAGTGTTACAAAACGAAACTCTGCGTCCTTATTTATCGTTGTTTTTGCAGGCATTGCGTAATGATTTCAGAAACCTCTCCAGGAAAGTGCGGGTGGGGTCGTTCCGGATACCCTCCCTACCTACCCCACAAAGGGATAGCGTCACAGCTCTATGGTAGGTAAACACCATAACAGCCATAGGATACAATCTGGACCACGGAATACTGCAGCAATAACAAACAAGTGAACATGAATGAATTTTATATTAAGGAGTCACTACTTTACGAAACTAAGGTAATTCATCACTCGATCGACATAATAATGAGAATATCACATTATATTCAATCATAACTATAGCAAACTGTAGTAGAAGAACATCTTAAGTATTTTACTTTCTGTCTAATCCTTTTTCTTCTATTGTGTACAAATATCTTGCTGTAAAATTGAATATGTTATATGAGAAATTAAATATATTTAAATCAAACTGTATGTATTGACAGCTAAACCCAAACAAAGACAGGTACATATGTTTTATAGTGACATAAGCGATAGTTTTACTTACCGTTTTTGGGAACATGATAAATAATTGGCGGCGTCGTGATTTCCGGCACGTTCTTAATCCTAACTGCATCTGGGTTGCGTGGCACAGGCAAAGACTTGATTCTTTTTAAATTAGGTCTGGCATATATCGCATTTTCATTTGATTCAGATTTGTTAATGTCAACAATAAACTGATATTGGTGCCTTTCTCTTTTTATTTCATCCTTCATTTCCTTAACGCCCTCTGCCAGTTTTGTTGATATCTGTTTAACGCCCGATTCAACAGTAAAAAGGTGTCTTTTCATCTGCTTAAAGCCTGATTCAACGGTGAAAACACCCTGTTTTACTGACTGCATTGACTCTTCGAACTTCGATACTCGATCCTTCACTTCTAAAACAGAGTCTTGTAGCGAACGGTCTTTCTCCACCATACGTTGGAAGATAGCTAACGTACTTTTTATTTCTAGAGGTTCTGTTTTTATGCTGTCAATTTCGTCTAGGATTGCCTGTTCAAAGACTGCATCGTTGCAACGATTTACGATAGCTTTTATACTGGTGCTTACCTTATGCCAATTTGCATTATATTCGTTTACTGTCATTGTCGGATATCTATGGCTGATTTGATTTCTTTCGTCCCTCACAACATCGAAGTATCGTTTATCCAATACAGATAAGGTAATCGTGTTTTTAATAACAGCACTCAGTAGTGTAATATCCCATTTATGTATATCCGTTGGAACAGCGTTAGAGGGATACAGTATATCCATTTGATATTGTCGCAAGATATTTCTGCTTTTCAAGATAGTCAATGTAGTTTTATTATTCTTGTCATTTAAAAACGCATCCAAAGTTATACCTTTTCCTTTAACATAGTTTAGAACAAATTGTCTTAGCGTTTTCATTCCAGTGACAGAAACTAAGCGAAAGTATCGACAAAAGTATTCATCCTCGGTGGTAAACTGTCCACCAGTGGTCATTTCTAAAATACAAAGTAAAAGTCTGTATAAATCACTGTATCAAATGTATGAGTAATTGATTTTATTTACAGATCCATCGATGCATTTTAAAGTATTATTTACAAACAAAAGTGCATTGGCTTTGGACTTATACATACATTTGCCTTAAATGTAGATACCTATGGGCAGACAAACTGCGAATTATAGGCGTACTAAGACACCTATGGATGACAGATCTAGCAAAGGTAACTGTGAAACATAAACAGCATTGATACTCGGAATGAAATTCACTGCTCGTCTAATATATCAAAATTGAATTACTATGAAACAATTGTTCAAATATTGCTTTTAGAAATGACTATAAATAATCTGCTGTTCCCTTTATAAAACAAGAGGGCCAAGATGGCCCTAAATCGATCACATGAGTACCAGCACACTATCGAACTTCTTCGAAATCAAATGGTCATATACAATCTGTGCAAGTTTGGTTAAGATTGTTCAAGAAATATGGGCTCTGTTGTGTATAACAACATTGATATAAAGACACTGACAAAGTTTGGTAAATATCAGGTGCTAGAGTGTAACACCTGGGACAAGGCCAAATGTGACCCTAGGGCTACATGTAATATATGAGAGCTGTGTGCTTTGTGGTTTCAGAGAAGACTGTTTAAGTTTGTCCCTATACAAGTCTATGTAAAACGTGACCCCTGGGACGGGGCCAGTGTGACCCCAGAGTCACAATTTGAACGAACTCGGTAGAGGACCATACTCTTATAGTAAATGCAAAATATTAAACCTCTGGCTCTTTCAGTTTCAGAGAAGATTTATTTTTTCCTACATATATAAGTCTATGTAAAACGGTGACCACTGGGGCGCGTCCAAATTTGACACCAGGGTCACCATTTTAACAAACTTGGTAGAGGACCATAAGCTTATAGCAAATGCAAAATATTAAACTTCTGACTCTTGCAGTTTCAGAGAAGAATATTTTTTAAGTTTTTCCCTATACACATGATACAAGCCTATGTAAAACTGTGACCCCCGGAGCGAGGCCAAAATGTAACCCCAGGGTCACCATTTGAACAAAATTGTTAGAGGACTATAAGCTTATAGCAAATGCAAAATATTAAACTTCTGACTCTTGCAGTTTCAGAGAAGAATATTTTTTAAGTTTTTCCCTATAGATGCCTATGTTAAACATGTGACACATGTTGCGGGGCCAAATGTAACTCCAGGGTCACGATTTGCAAAATATCAAACTTCGGACTCTTGTTGTTTCCGAGAAGAAGATTTTTTAAAACAAAATCCTATATAAGTCTATGTAAACTGTGAACCCCGGGGCGGGGACAAATTTGAACCCAGGGTGACAATTTGAACAAACTTAGTAGAGGACCATAAGCTGATGCTACATGTACTACATGAGAGCTCTGTGCCATGTGGTTTCAGAGAAGAAGATTTTTTCAGTTTTTCCCTATACAAGCCTATGTAAAACTGTGAATTCGGGCGGTGCCAAATGTGACCCCCGGATCACCATTTGAACAAACTTGGTAGAGGACCATAAGCTTGTAGCAAATGCAAAATATTAAACCTCCGGCTCTTACAGTTTCAGAGAAAAATATTTTTTTAAGTTTTTCCCTATACATGTCTATGTAAAATATGTGACCCTTAGGGTGGGGCCAAATGTGACCCGACGGTCACCATTTGAACAAACTTGGTAAAGTATCATAAGCTTAAAGGAAATGCAAAATATCAAACCTCTGGCTCTTGTAGTTTCCGAGAAGAAGATTTTTTAAAAAAAAATCCTATATAAGTCTATGTAAAACTGTGACCCCCGGGGCGGAAACAAATTTGACCCCAGGGTTACCATTTGAGCAAACTGAGTAGAGGACAATAAGCTGCTGCTACATGTAATACATGAGAGCTCTGTGCCTTGTGGTTTCAGAGGAGACGATTTTTTTAAGTTTTTTCCTATAATGTCTATATGAAAAACATGAAAACTCTCAATGACCCCCGGGGCACAACCATTTTTAACCCCGTGGACTTTATTTGAACAATCTTGAAAATCTAGGTGTTGGCAATCATTTTAAAAGAAAAACTGTTTGAAGAAAAGTTAACGACGACGACGACGACGACGACGGACGGACGACGGACGACGGACGAAGAGTGATCCCAATAGATCACCTTGAACCTTCGGCTCAAGTGATCTAAAAAGTAATACTTTCGTTTTTTTACAAAGCGTAAGAAACTGAGAATAACTTGATCACGTTTAATTCCATGAACCGTCAATATTTTCATTCGTGCATACGTTTAATTTCGTCACGATATGTGTCAGTATTAAATTATACGTTTTGAAACTGATTATATTATACTATATTATAATACAGTACACGATATTAAATGCATGTAAGGACTTACATGTCTTTGAAAATCAATTTCACACCTATTGCGAACCGGTGTAAAACACAATGATATAATAGGCAATTTACGTATGGGTGATTTGTTTGTTTGTTTGTATGGTGTTTTACGTCATTTTCAACAAATGTAAGGTTATATATGACGGTCGATTTTTTGTGGTGGAGGCAGACCACCTACTTTTCCTGGCTAGAACCAGTACTGTACACCTCCCGCCATCCGTAAGAATCGACAATTCCTCACTTACAAGTCGAGCTCCCAGTGGGATTCGAACCCGCAGCGGTTAAAGGTGAAGGTTTACAACGCAAGGTCGTTAACTATTCAGCCAAGGAGACGCTTACGTATGGTTGAAGGCATGCCTTTATTGACAAACATGCATCTGTCGTACAGGAAATGCCGCATTTATACCACGCAGTCAATCAAATGCGCGCATTTGTTATAAACAACAATTACAACGATAAATAAATGTAAAGTATATGACAAAACAAACATAATGGGATCGGAAACAGGGACACCTCATTGGAACGGTCAATGGGGAAAAAGGCAGCATGGGGTTTAAACAAAAAACATCAATAATACCTTTTCCATTCCAGTTAAATAGGACAGTGTAAATAATGATATAGTAACTTACAAACAATATAGTATTATTAGGCCATATAAGTAAACACAAAGATGAGCATGTATATTAACAGCTGATTTAATGGTGGACTTGCAACGACTGCACCTCTTGTAAACAATTAATTACATATAATATCAGTATTCTTGGGCAAGACACTTGACCTTAGCCTCGTCCGTCGGATGGGGACGTAAACCGGGCGGTCCCGTGTATCGGTCTATCCTCCGAGCACGTTAAAGAACCATAGGAATCTATTCGATAATAAGAGTAGGGCAGGTTCCCGGATTCCTATGTATCCTTCCCCTCTCTCTGGGGCGGCTCTAAATAACCTATACTGTGTTGATGAGCCGTTAAACAACATTCAATTCAGTATTAGTTGAAACGGTAAATTGCAAAAGTGGCCTATTGGGTTTAACGTCAATCTTATTGAATTACCATCCTTAGGAAACGGACAGTGTATATAAAGTAATCCCAACCAGTACTATCCTAATCATCAATAGGCGATAGAAGTATAACACAGAGATGATAATGTATATGAATACATTAATTATTACCTAGAATTCTGTCTTCTTTTCTTATAGTATTTCTATTAAAATATAATCATACAATAAAATACATATTGTTTTATTTAAATACTATGGTGCAAAACAGTTGTATTACGTTTATTGTGAGTTAATATGTAAATCGTCTGTTTTGATTGTATGCTCAAAAACAATACAGAAAGCGTTACAAAATTGCATGTATGTGCATTGCACCTTTAGAAGTTTTGACCAATAAACCTCTTTATGGCGTGTTACAAAGATGGTATAGTAGTTATTCATTACAAAAGGTGAACTGTGTAATATACCTTCGTTAACGTTTTCTTAACGAAACAAAATGTTGAATTGTAATATTACGTGGGATCATTAAAGATATATAAAATCAGAACCTGTGTAAGAACATCCCTTATTTGGCCCTAAAGAAACATTTTAGTTAAAAAGCGTAGACGTGTCTTCTTCCAAAACATAATATTTCATTTGACTTACTTCTGCTATTTTTCTTAATTTTGGAAATATTATTTAAATATGTTCTGTTGAGATTAATTACCTGCTGCAAACGTTTTGTCAATTTTAATCTCGAACACCTCTCCTGAAAAGAGACCATGTATATACTTCAAATAACTAAATAAACAATAAACCCAGGTGGACTACTTGTATAAACCAGTTAAACAATGGTTGAAGAGAACATATTTAAACTTTCCTTAATGTTGGTATTTGTTGTAATGGCGGCCATCTTGGCTGATGGTGGAAGAGGAAGGGGTGTAGTACTTCAAGACAATTATAAACACAATCCATTCAGCGATGCTTGCGGCCAAATTTCTTTTCTGACAAGGACTAAATATACATAATGAAAGGGATCAATTAAAGAAACCTGCACATGACCGTGTTTCTAATTTATGTAGCCATGCCTACGAAGATAGCGTTTGAAAAATCTTTTGTTTTGGCGTTTGTATTTAGTAAATATCACTATTTTGACTCTTGAGTGATAGGCAGCTACGAAAAATACAAATCTAAAAGCAAAAGTTTGATATTGTATACCAAAGCGATACATCAGAAAATATAACAACATATATTGTACTTATCAAAAACAATATAAAGTCGATCTCAAAAGATATCACCTTGCGATTGTATTTGACTTTAGTTCTGTATAAACTTCCAGATGCGACCATGAACTTGAACTTGACTATAAGTCTGTGTAAACTTCGAGGTGACATGTTATAATTGAGCAGCAATTTCCATATTTCAGCAAACCACCCGGCCACAAAAAGTAACAGCAAGTGTCATATATCAACATGTTGGGGAATGTCTGAAGTTTATCAGGCTGCCGGCATAAATCGCAGATTTTTGGTACTAAGCGAGAAATCCAAGATGGCGTACAAAATGGCCGCCATTTTTTTTTAAAAACATGGTATATTTGATAATTACAATACCAAAATCATTTCTTTCACAAACATTAACTGTTTTTGTTATTTTAAATTTACTATGTATGCAGTTCAGTAATAAAAATAAGTTACAGCTGAAAATATTGCAGAAATGAATTTTTTGGCTAAAAAACGGCTGAAAAATGGCTCAAAACTGACAAAATTTGGGGTACTACCTAAAATTTTAAATTGTTTATTATATCATTTCGTTATTTGTTTGCATATTTTTGATCATTAAACTATACAATGGTGTATTTCCTGCACAAAAATGTATACTGTTACGTTTTAGTAGACCCCGAACAATCAAAATCGAAGAAAAAGTGGGTGGGGTATTTTGACATGAGAAAATCTGTAAATTCGTAATAAATCGCTTTACTAAAAAAAAGGCTATTATTTCTTTACTGCTTGCCTTATAAGCTTACAATAAACTGGAGATTGTTGTTACTGAAAATATCAACGCAACGAAATAGTTTACAGACTAGAACAAAATCAAGGTCAAGGCCATATTCAAGGTCAAAAGGTAAAAATCCTGAAAAAAATTGTATTTCATCATTAACCTTCCCCAATAATTTTGTCAATGTATATAAATACAACTGTTATTGCATGTTCGTATACTCGGCAATGTATACTCTTTCCAACGGTATGCTTTTTATTGTCCTCCGTTTGGTAACCATGGAGATATACAAGATGGCGTCCAGTGCCTGTTCCAACTTTTTTCCATCGAACATCTGAACATCAAAGAGGTTTGTAAACGTTATATTAAATTGCACAAGTCTTTAAAAATCATTCCAATAATATTTGTATAATACTAGAATTATTTTTATTCACTTGAAATAAATTTATAAAAGAATATTTTATGTAATGGCAACGTAGAATTAATCATGCGGGTATCAAAGTACCATTACACCGGACATATTTTCCATGGAGATTTGTGTGGTATCACCGAGAAGTTTATTTGGAGGGAAGATTTAAAAATCAAAATAAATGTCAAAATACCATGTCTAATACAGGTAAAATGTACTTTATTAAAACAAATTTAATCAACTTAAATGAATTATAGAGTATTTTACTGAAAATATAATTGTATGCACCAATAAAACACTTTCCTGTTGAAAACCAATCTTCCGGTGTTGCAGTCATTTTTACCATGTGTAATAGTTCTGTGTACTGTTGCTTGTTAACTTTGTTTGGCTATTTAAATTAGCTTGTAAATGGATGTTTAAAGATAAATAAACAGATGAACATCCACTGGTCTCAAACATATTTTCGGAGACCCGGAAAAGGAACGAAACTTCCTACACCACCACACTCTTCCCAGTTTTATTGGAAATGAATATACTGCATGGCTATTGTAATTGTTGTAACAAATTAATGTAACACATGTTAGCAAAATACAGATGATATTGAATCTTAAAGGTTTAATTTGCATTTCAGGGAGGGTTTGTCTGTAGAATGGCAGAAATAAGTTTAAATCCTAAAAAAAGAAGATTTAGTCTCAATGAAAACACGTGTTGCTTTTGCTTTAAAACATTTAGTGATGATAAGCCAACATCATTACTCGCAGAAAACTTTGAAACTTTGTTAACTGTTTGCAAAGAAAAATATGATGAGTCTAGCAGATTAATCTTGGAAAATGAAGAAGCCATTCGTCAAGGAAGTCTTAATATAAAATATCATAAACAGTGTCGCTCAGCATTTGTTCACCCATATTATTTGAATAAAAATGATTCAAACCCATCTGAAAGCTGTACTGCCAATGCATGCTTATCTGATAAGGAAACATTTACAAGGTCTAAAGACCAAAGGAACACGTTTGATTGGAAACAATGTTGCTTTATATGTGGTCAGAAATGTTTTCCGAATAAGCGAAACACATGGTCCGTTGTCGAATCATCTACAAATTCAACATCGTCTATGTACAAGAAACTGCTCGAAGCAGCCAAGGAAAAAGATGACAAGATTTTGCTTAAACGTCTTTTGAGTGTCAACGGTGATTTAGTCGCCGCAGAGGCAAGGTATCACAGACAGAAAAAACCATGTCTAGCGTCATATATAAAACAAAAACAGATCAAGAAAGAAAGTTCATTTAGTGAAAACATAAATTTGGAATATATAGCAGTTCTTTTAAAACGCGAAATTGAGGAAGACATTGAAAACAGATTAAAAGTATTTGAGTTAGCATCATTAAGAGACACGTTCATTAAGTTAGCCAATAAAAACGGTATGTTGATCGAAAACATAAGAAACAGAAAAATAAAAAAGGTACTACAAAAGGTTTGGCCTGAACTACGAATAATTCCACGACAAGGACTAAGCAGCTTAGTGTGTTCCTCTAATATAAGCGTGGAGCTAGCTCTGAAAGCGGCATGCACGTTTGGTAATGTTTTGACAACCTTAACAGAAGAAAACGAAATCTTAGCTGACATTAATGTTTCCCATGACAAGCATACAGATGAGCAGATTTTGCATAAAGCAGCTGGCATTATAAGAAATAGGTTCCAAACTGTAAATAAGTTAGATAAGGAGTACTTTTCCTCCGATGAAATAACTCTATATGGCCAAAAGAAGTTTGTTGATCAATTGTTGTACAAGTTTTTGGGTTGGATCACAAGCAAGGAGCACTATGAAAATGTTACGAGTGATTATGATGAATCAGTTCACAATACAAAGTTATTGGCATTGTGTTGTGATTTGATGTTTGCTGCTACCTCCGTTGTCACCCCGACGCATCTTGGACTATCCGTTCATCTCCATCATTTGTATGGCAGTAGGAAGCTCATTGATGACTACGGCCTTGGTTACACAGTCTCATATACAGAGTTGCGACATTTCCTGACGTCTGCTGCCGTACACATGACAAATACACAGGAGATGACACAATCTGGTATGTGTATAAGTAGCAAGTAGAAAATTCATGCAATATAATTCTAAATACAGTAAAAACAATATAATTTAATAAATATAACTACAGGGCAGTACAGAACAACTACAGTATTGTATGATATGTCGCGATTAGATCCATTCCATGCCAATCCATTTCATACAATAATATACAGTTAATATAATACCGGGTACTAGGTATTGAGCAATACAATACAATACAGTGAAATATAATTCAATGCAACATAATACAAAACAATTACTTTTGTATCATAAAAATATATATTTAAAAAGTGTAATGTTTATACATCTAATGAATAACATGTATTTGTGTATATTTATCTACAGGGGCACTGGTCCCAGCTAACATCAAGCGCTATGCGGAGGATGATCAGCTCATTGTTGCTGCCGGTGACAATTGGGATCATAATGAATACACACATGATGGCAAAAATACGACACATGCGATGACAACTATCCTTGTGTACCCGAACTCAAAGAAGACAGAGAGGTCGCAGAGGATTACCAAACTTTCAGACAGAACAGTCGATGTTGCCTCTTTTCCTGGTATATGAATTAATTGACATTATTCAACAACGACTCTTAGCATTTTCTTTCTATGGCATTTTACATATTACACGTATTATTTAAAAGATAACAGATTGAATATCATAAAATAAAATATCATATGTTAACTGACTATTACTTCATGTATATATAAACTGAAATTCCATAAATAAACATTCTCAATAAAATATTGCCAATTTCAAAATTGACAGAAAATTATCAGTATGCTGAAATATCCATTATTTAAATATGAGTAATTTCTTTTCAGGGGGAAATCTGTCTTCAGTTTTGACGTATGAAAAACCAAGCACGCGACCTCCTCCCGTTTTATCCCCACCACCATCAAACAAGAAGGAAGTGAGGGTTCAAGAACCAGAAACCGCCAATATCATGAAACTTAAGGAACTCATGTACAATTGTTGTCGTATGGGGATGTTTTGCGATGACAGGTCCGAGCCTGTACCGCCTTGGACAATATTTCAGTCACAGGTTACTTCTGATAAGTTGATAGAGCCATGTGAAGTTGCATTTAACCCAATAATTATGTCAACACCTACACATTACAACACCATTTATACTACCATCAAGCGTGTTAAAGAGCAAGTGAATGCTCTAGATCAAAACGTGTGTCCTGTCTTCTTTGATATGGGTTTATTAACAAAGGCATTAGAGGTAGTTTGGGCAAAAAAGTCTGAGCTTGACGGAGTCATACCTGTTGAAGGAGGTATGCATTTTCTCATGTGTGTATTTGCAGGAATTGGCTTCCTTTACGGCGACGCAGGTCTGAAATAGTTGCTTTCAGATTCTGATGTATTTGCACCCAATACTGCACAGCATATTCTAGCTGGAAAGGATTTTGATAGAGGCTTGAAAGCTTTCTTGATGCTAGATGAGGTTCTGACATCTCGGTTTCTGTTAAATTTTAAGTTGTGGTGCATTTCGAGGAACGTTCTCTTTGACCAAAATGGTTGTCTGGAACATGAGGGCGATCATCATGGTGAAAAATTGAGATTTCTGGAAACGGTAGTTGTCCCATTGATTGATGGGTTCAAATTGAAGGGACGAGAACTGTCTCCAACATTCAAGTTTTGGGATAATTACCTTACAAACGTGTCAACGCCATTCAAACTCTTTTTGTCTTCGTCAAGACATGGTCTCTGGGAGGTATATGAGTACTCCAAATCCCAATTTCTTCCATTTTTCTTTGCATCCAATCGCACCATTTATGCCAAGTACATGCCGTATATGGTACTCAGTATGCAGAGAGTTCCTGATGAAGTGAAAAGAAGTTTTTCACATGGAAACTTTGTTGCCAAGTTGACAGATGGAATATTCAATTCTGTGTGGATAGATTACTGTCTAGAGGTTACGGAGAATAAGGCTTTAAAATCTAGTGGTGGGATAGTAGGTCTAACTCATAGAGATAATGCACTTAGTAGGTGGTTTCTTTCACGGCCTCTTACTGCCAAATATTCCCATGTTTATTCCAATCAAGGTCTTGGTAGAGGTGAAAAATCAAATCACAGGCATCACACAGACAATGAACCTTACAAGAAGGCTTACAATGACAATATCAGGAAAATGCAAGCAATGTTTGATGAAACATTCCTTGATCCTTTCAGTATTGTAGATCCTCCATCAAGATTATTAAATTTTGCTACTGGAGTGTCTGTGTCCCCTGAAGTTGAAATCAGCCTTTTAAATTGCTTTGACAAGGGTTCTGATTGCCTTGACAGGTTTGTGGAAGAGAGGCTTGTAGTCAAAGAGGGACATGAATCACCATGTGTCAGTTTCTATGATCCGATCCCCAGAGTTAGTGCGAAAACCATGGGTGGTAAATGTCGAGTCATCCAGTCTAAATCAAAAGACGTACCGATTAATGCAGAGGATATGTACATTCGTCTACTGGCAATGAATTCGTTCAAAAAGGTTCCCCTACGGCGTGTCATGGGATTTGAGAATGCCCCTGTCTCTCTCAGCTTATTTACAGAAAAAGGGGAGATGATGTCCACCAAAAAGGCTGATTTCATGCTCAAGTTAGAAGAGTTGGTCATTGATTCTGTTTCCCCCTCTGAAAATGCTGACTGTATCATTTTCGATGGAATGGCTGTCGTGCGGATGCTTCAACCATTAACCCAGCAAAGGTCAGTCTACAAAGAAATGGCAAAATCATTTTGGCATTTCATTTTGTCACGCAGCAAAAGTTCCCACAAAATCCATGTTGTTTTTGACAGGTACTTGCCACATAGTGCCAAAAGTCAAACACGCATGAAACGTGGAGAAGATCAGTCCCAGTCCAGAGCATTTGCAATTCAACCTGACATGACCATCGCTGATTGGAAGATTGCACTTTGCAACACAAATTTTAAGAAGGAGCTCACCAAGTTTTACACTATCTACCTTGCACAAAACTCTGTTGAACTTCTTTCTGGTGACAAGTCCATTGTTGTAAGTGGTGGTCTTGAAAAAAAAGTTCTCTGTATCACTTCCAAAGTCATTTCATATGTTCCAGAACTGTCCACGTCACAAGAAGAGGCTGATACTGTGATGATGCTACACGCAAAGTATGTAGCAAATGAAGGCATCACAACGCTCATGCTGTTTAGTCCAGACACAGATGTGTTAGTACTTCTCATACACCATTTCAGAACAATTGGAATAGCAACAATTTATTTTCAGACAGGAAGAAAGTCTCTCCATACTGACATGACAAGATGCATTCCTGTACATAAAATTGTGCATGCGATGTCACCAGAACAGTTGCATATTCTGCTGGTGGTGTACTGTTTAACTGGATGCGATACGTGCAGTTCATTCTTTGGCGTTGGCAAGAAGTCAGCCTTCAAACTGCTAATGAATAAGGCCCCTTCCTTTGAGGGATTAGGGTGTTTAGGAGTCGTTCCTGAACTGACAAATGGTCAGATTTGTTCCTGTACTCAATTTGTTGGTGAACTATATGGCCTTCTAAATTGTACCTCACTCAATGCATTGCGAACAGAAAAGGTTGTCAAAAACAAACATGTCAAACCCAGGCAATTGCCTCCGACAGACGACAGTTTCATGTTGCATCTACAGCGATGTCTCTATCAGTTGCTGGTCTGGAAAGGGGCTTTGGTGGCGGAAGCCGATACTCCAAACTTGACTGACTATGGTTACTCAATTGATTCTCAGTCAGGGTTAGCTGTACCACAGATAATGTCACAGCATGCAGCGCCTCCAGAGTTGCTCAGTGATCTTGTATGTAGCTGTGATGATGTCTGTGAGATTTACTGTGTTTGTTCGTCACTTGAACAACCTTGTACAGTGGCATGCGAGTGCAAAGCTTGCACCGAGTCAGAAGCTTGCTGTAGAAACATATTTACAGTCCTTTCAACTGTCATGTAAATGACACTGAAATATATTTTTGAACATGGCGATACCTGTTAAGTAATCAATAGTGTTTGAAAGATTATTACCTAGTGTGCTCCAATAACATGACATGGTTGATCTTACAATGTTAGTTGATGTTAGTTACTTCATGTTTCTCTAAGTTACTTAATGTGTCTCTATTGGAATAGTGCATACATGTATACACACAAACATCAGTATGTTGATGTTTGTGGGTTGAACAATTTGCTGTAATGTTGTTCGTAATGTGTACCTGGTGCAAGCCAATTTCTAAATAATTTGTGGAAAGTAAATAGTTAAGTCATTAATGTATTCATGTTTCATTTTGAATTGTTGTTGCTTTGTCATTGACCTTAAACACATGCATTTATATAGTTTTTTCGTACACGGAAAACATGTAATGTCCTATACACTCGCCAGATAATAGTAAACTAGTGTACAAGTGCCTTTGATACCAAATGGAATCCAATACAAACTTAGCATTTCAAAAGTATTTGGTGATGGTTATTTGAACTGCAATTCAATTTTTTCTAAAATCTATGTCAGGAAATATAA
Source organism: Cyrtodaria siliqua (assembly GCA_037043455.1). NCBI lineage: Eukaryota > Metazoa > Mollusca > Bivalvia > Adapedonta > Hiatellidae > Cyrtodaria > Cyrtodaria siliqua. The sequence goes on along the minus strand of JAWPHD010000138.1, from coordinate 501,704 downwards.
CAGCCAATATAAAGGGATAATGAGCTATTGTTCTGTATTTTGTCATAATGACCTTGAACAATACCATGACATGTGTGTTAAAACCACATTTATATTAAATAAAAAAGTTAATATTGATTAATAAAGTCTTTTCTTTTATATAGTTTACTTGTTGTTCAAAGCAAATAATAATAAAACTGCACTAGCATCAGGAAACTCCATATTAATATTAATTTACATATGACCTTAATGTAAAATGCGTCTCTGCTGTCTTCTTGGAAATGACATTTTATTTCTATGGTTTTCAAATGGAGGACGCTAAAAAGCACACCGTTGGAAAAAGTACATTCCTGATTATATTGAAATGCAATGAAATTTGTGTATGACAAAATTATCAGGGACAGTTTACGGTGAAATTTTATTTTTTCTTCAGTTAACTTTTAACATTTGACCTTGAATATGACCTTGGCCTTCATCTTGTTTTGGTCTGTAAACTATGATGTTTGTTAGTATACATTACCAGTTTATGTCAAGCTTATAAAAAGATACAGAAATCTTATAAGTCTAATAAAAAAAGGCTGATAGCATTGTTTTCCTATTTTTCACTCAAACTGTGAAAGACGACGACCATCTTGGACGCCATATTGAATTTCTCCATGATTACCAAATGGTGGATAATTACAATGCACCCCGTTGGAAAGCGTTTACACTACAGATTATATTGACATGCAATATAAGTTGTTTGCATGTACATTGACAACATTATCAGGAAAAGTTTATGGTGAAATATCATTTTTTTCATGTTTTTGACATTTTGACCTTGAATATGACCTTGACCTTGTACATTTTAAATATGTAATCTATTGATTTGAGTTGATATTTTCAGTAACAATAGTTTCCAGTTGATTGTAAGCTTATAAGTCAAACAGTAAACAAACGACAGCCTTTTTTCAGTAAAGCCATTTATTATGAATTTGCAGATTTTCTCATGTCAAAATACCCCACCCACTTTTTCTTCGATTTTGAGAGTTCGGCGTCTACTAAATCGTAATAGTATACATTTTTGTGCAGGACATACGCCACTGTCTATTTTAATGATCAAAAATATGCAAAAAATAACGAAATAAGATATTAAACAATTTAAAATATTTGGTCGCACCCCAAATTTTGTCAGTTTTTAGCCATTTTTCGGCCGTTTTTTAGCCAAAAAAGTCATTTCTGCAATATTTTCAGCTGTATCTTATCTTTGTTACTGAACTGAATACATAGTTCATTTAAAATAACAAACACAGTTAATGTTTGTGTAAAAAATGATTTTGGTATTGTAATTATCAAATATATTAAGTCTTTTTAAAAAAATGTCGGCCGTTTTGTCCGCCATCTTGGATTTCTTGCTTAGTACCGACATTCTGCGATTTATGCCGGTAGTCTGATAAACTTCAGACATCCCCGAACAGTTTGATATATAACACTAACTGTTACTTTTTGTGGCCGGGTTACTTCTTAACTAAGCCACTTCTGTGTACTTTGCTGCTCAATTATTAGTCGTGCTAGTCATCTTCGCATGTTAGCCATGTTATTAATCTTGAAATGTTATAGACCAGGTCTTAATAGGTTTGTGGCGATAAGCATGCTTTACAACTTGAATTCCTAGACAACTCGTCTGAAAAACTTGAATGGTATAAACACATATTTTTTAATGTTGAACGGTTACCATTTCACTAGCTGAAATGACATTTTATATTTTTATTTTCATTATTGTGTTTTTCATTATTGCTAATGGTAATGTAGCAACAGTTCCTTTATATTTTTCACTTTATATAATGCAATCTTATAATTACAAAATTAACAGTGAGCAGTTTATATGAGTTGTAATGCACACGCTATCCCTTACATGTGAACAATTGTATTTCTGTGCTGATGTGTACTTCTAGCACGTCGTGTTACAAGGGTGAATTGTAATCAATATGTAAGGCTTTTTTTTTACGCTAATGATGATTGGTATATTAATATAGTATAAATACTTTACTAAAAATGCTCAACATAACTGCAAAATATAGTGTTAGCATGTGTTTCCAGTGTCCGCGCTGCTCCCGCACACTACTCTAAACCAATAAATTGAAATTAATATTATCTTTAACAACTGAGATTAAAATGTTTTAAAATTGTATTTATTGATTTCTATTTCTAGAGGTGAGCTTGACGTTTGTACTACCGCCTGGAGTCTATTGCACTTGTGCTTTGATTGAATTATAGCGCCTTAAGTGAAACTATCAACCGATAAGTATCCTCAATGGTTTCTTAGTCCAGTATTTAAAAGACCCCCTCTGATTTGACACTTTTATAGGCATATACAGGTAGTTGTTGATAATATGTGAACTAGGCAGTTCAATTATTGAGGTCTTCTATAAATAATAATTTAAGAATATTAAAGAATTAAGACGTAAATTCGGTAAACCGTAGAATTAATGTTAACTTCCCAGATTACAGATTTGGAAGACCTGAACAGGCCTTTCTTTAACTCATGATTTAAATAAACAATATTGGAGTGTTCCGCTTCTCGTACTGATTGTCCCTTTTTTTAATCTTTATACGAATACTCGTGTTTTATTGTAATGAAAAATATTATCATATACTGTACATAATAAATCCGTTCCTATATTTAGAGCGTTTATTCAGTGCAAGTCGTTTACTTGAGTACACAGGCCTGATATTGTAGAGTATCCTATATAGTGGCTATAAATTTTACAATTGCGTTGTTTCAGTTTCATAAAAAAAACACTATTAATAAATTGGGTTTCGAAGTGGTACGAGCACAAGCGAAAGTTGGTATTAGTTTAATCTTATTTATTTTACATCGATTGTTACAATAGAAAGCTCTGTGAACTTATTTTATTCGCTCTCGATGTCTTCCTAGGTAAAACCAGCACTAAGCAAATGCAGATAAAGTGTCTTGCTCAGTGACACAAAACATATGGTCATGGCGGGGATCGAACCAATGACTTTTCGATTCTGGGTCCAACGCTCTACCACTAGACCACACAGATCAAATAATATTCTGAGTGTATGTATTTTTTCCGAAACATACGATGTGTTTTTCTTCTTGAATTGCATATTAAGCTATTTTGCCATTATACATTTTGGTTAGATTTTTATTGGTTAACACATTAATTATTTTTTCTTTGAAACATTGAAATAACCTCAATTTTTTTTTAATTTTTTTTGGTAAACGTTATCCCTTGTTACGAGTAAAAAAGTGTTGATGACATGACATACATCATATTATTTGCCGTTTTATTAATTTCATATTTGCCTGTGTCCAACTCAACAGCGGTCCATTTGATACTACTTACTTACTTAATCCTCTTCACCCCTGTGAGGGGCATAGGGCCTTCACTACAGTTCGCCATCTGGACCTGTCCTGTGCTGCCGCCTTTGCCTCTTTCCAAGACATGGAGATGGTTTGAAGCTCGGTGTCAAGAGTGTGTCTCCATGTCTCTGCCCCATACAGTAGGACGGTTAGTACACTGGAGTTGAATAGCCGGATTTTGGTTGAGAGGCGTATATTTTTGTTGTTCCATATAGGCCTCAGGGTGACAAACGCATTTCTTGTCAAATACGATGGCTGATTTTTTGCGAAAGAACAAAATAACGAACTAACGAAACATATAATTGCGTGGTTCGATGTACATATAGTTGAATAGTTTAGGGTTCGAATAAAACGAAACCTTGAAACATTTAGCGCAAAAGAACGAAAGAACGAAAATGCAACGTTTCGGGTTAAGTTTCATGAACGAAAGAAAAGTCGAAACATTCACGGCGAAAAGATGAAACACGGATGAGACTAAGGCACAGTGGCGTCGGTGAGCCTCATACTCTCCTGATTCAGAGCCGAACATGCTATCAATTCGTCAACCGCAATTCCTTTAGTGTTGAAGCGGGTGAATATACATTCACCCCCAGCTTTATTCAGTTGGATGCACTTGAGGTGTTTATCACTCTGGTAGCAATAATGAGGATTTAGAACAGGAAGACAAGCTTTTTGTAATTATCATGTTCCAGTTTCTCTAGAACGAAATATGTGACAATAGAAGTCACACGAACGCGGAAGAAATGCTGTCTTGATATATAGAATACGGCGTGTTGCGAAAAAGACAAACTGCTTTACCCCGTAAGATCCAGACCATTTGCTTCCATGTAAAAGTAACAAAACAGAGCGAGAACATCATTTAAAACATACAAGTAATGCAGAACACTCTAGGGGTTCTGTTTTGTCACGTATTTCAACGTGAATTATCTCCTGTTTCTTATCCTGGTAAAATGAAATAGAGTTATGAACACTACAGATACATTATATTTATTGGCGGTTTTAACTTCTGGTAATGTGATAAACCTTCCAGCGACAATTGCAGATTCAACTAGGCGACCATGCATTATTATATAAATATCACATTCTTACTATCACACTGTCATGAATTGATATTTATTTTATTATACCGAAATCCCCTCGGGCCAAAATAAAGTCCATTTTAAGTACAGATTTCACTTTGCCGGATATTCTTTTTCAAAAACTTTTTTTTATTCAAAACGTTGCTATGAAGGTTATGTCGTTGGATTGCAAATAACATAACCAAGAAAATGACTGATAGTTTATTGAAATTGGTAAAGTACTTCTGAAGTTATGATGAGCTAAATATAGCAATTTCACCATATTGAGCCGATGACGTCACCGAAACAATACGCACACCAACGCGCATCAAAGCTGCGCATGTGATACTTTTTTTACTATCACCCTGCGATTTGTTATCACCCTGTACTACCACCCTCGCGTGAGGTAGTAAGAAATTACAAAGTGTTGTCTATGGGGATTTAGTATGGACGTTTTATGTGAGATATAATAAAATTGATTGTAATACAATGACAGAACCAATGACAGAACCAATGATATATATGGCAATCCAAAGTGGTTTTTATTCGTCAATTTCCGATATCGGAATTACATCTTCCGTTAACGGTAATTGTATTTCCGATATCGACAATTGTAATTCCGATATCGGAAATTGTGTAATTCCGATATCGGTGATTGTATTCCAAATCCAATTTCCGATATTGCCGATATCGGAAAAACCTATTCTCGATATCGAAAAAGAGAATTTTCGATAACGGAAATCAAATACACAAATCCGATATCGGAAATTCAATTTTCGATAACGGAAATACAATTCCCGTAACGGAAATACAATTTCCTTTATCGAAAATAATTGTCTAATAATGCGATTATTTTTAAATAAATAACGCCTCCCTACAGCCTCGTTCCGGATTCAGCATCCTATGTATGTGCTTAAAACCAGTGGCGGATTCAGGTGTGTACATGTTGTGTGTGTGTGTGCTAATGGTGGGCTGGGGTGGGGGCCGGAGCGGGTGGGGTGGGGGAGCATCCGACTTGCTATTTTATGTAGAATTATTTTATCGATTTCTCTCTCAGTAGACGTTAGTATGTCACAAGTTGATATACATAGGCGCGCTACTTACATAGGAAAGTTTGTGTTGTAAGATTTCAACCCAAATAAACGTATTGGTCAGATGTATACATATGGGCGTAATAGACAGTTGCAACCCTATGACGATGTGGCGATGGGCATATCCTCGGATGTGAACTCAGTTTAAGTCACACATAACAAAACTGTGACCCGACCGGGACTCGAACCTACGGAGTTTGCCTCGGTCCAACACTCTACCAACTGGGCTACCGCGCCTCAGGTCATGACGAAGCAACTAATCACAATACACCAATACCCGATTATAATAATAAACCAATGATATATCCTATTCGGATCAACGGCGGTAAAAACTAATCATTTCATTTTAGATATTTTAACAAATCTGAGAGAGGATAATTAAAATAATAATTTATTATGCTGATTGTCCTTGGACTTCTCCGGAAGTTTCTTCGCACGTCTTACACGAAGTCGTCTGCATCTTGCTCCATAGATGCATTTTCTAGCGCACGAAGTGCAATATTGCCGGCCTATTTCATGCTTTGTGCCATGGCTTTACCGCCCAACTATTCGCTAGGAGAGCTTCCGCCTCAGGGAGCATTTATTTTCTGTGACCAATTTCCGATATCGGAAATAAAAATTCCGTTAACGAAAATAAAATCTTCTTATTTTCGATATCGGAGATACAATTCCCGTTTACGGAATATACATTTTCGATATCGGAAATGCAATTTGCGATATCGGAAATAAGATTTTATTTTCGATATCGAAAATTGTATTTCCTCATATCGGTATTGTTAATTTCCGATATCGGAAAATGCATTTCCGTTAACGGGAATTCTATTTCTTAAAAGGCTACACGCTAGTTTCTAACCGAAATATATTTATCTATAACTGATGATGTATAAAAATAAATAGCCGCTATGAAGCCGTTGTTGAGGTGGTTGCGTATTACTGTCCGACACTGTAATCATACTTGTGATGGTGAACAGAATTGTAAATAATGATTGTTGATACAAATTCGGTACAAAAATAAATGGACCAGAGTTGATAAATGATGTTAAACAATGGAATGGGCGTCGTAATTTTATAATGCATATACCATGGGAACGATATATTTGTGTTACTTTAAAAGCCGAACACGTTGTTAAACTCGAAAACAGAGAAATAATATCGTAAATGGCGTAGGAGTCAGTGTTAAAATCGTGCAATGAAGTCGTGGGGTATGACACAGTGCATATCGTAATTTTGAAATGCAAATATCACTGGATAGAGACACTTGTAAACTACTTAAACCCGAAAACCGATTTTAATTTGAACGGAAATGGATACAAAAAAGCATATCACGAAAAGAATGTCCTTACATTTAACATTGGATATATCCGCCGTTATTAGACAGTTCTGAACGTTTTCAGAAACTACACTACGTGATATGGGGCGTCATATCTCTGTCATTTTTGTCCCGAATTTATTTTAGGATTTTAATGTAAAAAATGTGTCATTTCAGCGATGTATGCATTTTAATAGTCGTATCCATATTCCAGTTTACAACTTCAATTATAACTTCTAGTCCATTCCTTTATTTTTAAACGAGTATAGTTTAAACATATCACAAAAAATATTTTAAATTACCCAAATGACGTTCTGTTGTTCTCGACAGACATTGTCAATGTTGGGTATATATACAAAATGCTTACTTACCCTCTTTCCGTCTGTGTATTAATATTATATTAATTTATTTACAATCCTATCAAGCCAAACATCGCCCGCCATCTTGTTATAATTAAAGTATATGTCTTGCTTCAAGTCAAAAACAAGTAATATGGCAGTAACTCTGCTGTTGATCCTTTTTATCATAATGTCTATGCACATTTACGATAGAAACAGTCGGTGCTATACTTTTGTTTATTGTATACTTTCATATTGTCCCGTTTAGTTCGCATTGAGCTAAGCGTGCAATATTCTGCGATATTGCACGCATTGATATTGCACGGGAACTTTTTCTCGTGCTTGCTTAGAGCCGCGAAATAGAAACAAAGAACTACTTTCAAATAAAAATAACGGAATCCTTCCTATAGTGTCAACAAAAAATTACGAGTTTTTTTTCAACCTTCTATGGCAAAATTTGATAAAATAATTGAAATGGTCACTCACCCACTGTTTTTAACGTTATCGAATGGTAAACAAACTTCAGAAAATCGCTTGATGTTTTTAATGACGTCATCCGACGTCGACGTCGTTTTCGCGCAAAATAATCATCCACACAAAATGAAACTGAATGGCAAGATAGGAGTTCCATCAAAAGCTATAAAAATAACACAAATACAATGAAAATTAATAGTCATACAATTAACATTGATCAAAATCAATATGAAAGTATACAATAAAAAGGTTATTGAATTTGTATGGCTGAATATAACTTGGAACTCGTTGTTTTGGCGCAGGACGAATACAAATGCAATAACCTATATTATATCGGTTACGCGAAAACTATTTGGGCTTTCATGGCTCCTTTAACTTCAACGTTGTGCATTCAATAAACCTCAAACTCATAATGATAAGAACCTTATTGAGCTTGACAATGACTCATTGTCAAGCTCATCAAAAGGTCAAATCGTAGGATGTAGGATTGTTTCGAAATTATGCCAGACTAAAACTAAAACGTTGGCCAATGGCCATCTATGTTTAATTGCATATGTAATCATTAAAACTAGACTTATGTTTAATTGCATATGTAATCATTAAAACTTGATTTACATTTAAACATTAGATAAAAGGTAAATCAACAGGTTGGTTACGATGATACTTTTAGTCCCATGTTTTTTTTTAAAGAATGTTCTTTAATATCAAGATTATTAAAAACAATAAGAAAAGCAATGTTCAAATCTAAAAAGCAGTTACATGGCAACAACAGTGTTGCTATCGACGCAGTTTAGCAAGGTGGACGAGGCGAGTCACTCGTTGAACGAATTTTAGAGCCAGATTGTCTCATTGAAGAACATAAAAATCTTAAGACCATATAAATTAGTTAATCCGGAAACGGAAAACCCTAATATTTGGAAAAACTATGCATTGCGTGAATTAAAATTGTTCCACGAATGGCTTGGGAATGCCGGTGAGTTGTTCCTCTGTCAAGGTTTTCCATGTCATAAGGAAGATAGATGCAGAGATGTCCAGGTTCTGAGAAAATATATGCAAAATTGATAACTGTTTCATTCCTAGACAGCAACTTGAGTTTAAAACAACCGCGGAAAATCAGACAGTGTAGCGGACGTTGTTCTAGCTTTAGAATAGATGGAGACGCCCTGATAAGCTTTGCTATCATATTCATGGTACTTTAAATATTGAATAAAGAATCAATTGTAAACGTTGTACGTATGCGTTGGTCCTTTTTTAAAATATAGTTTATATGCAGTAGCAGGATTGTGTGTACGCAGTGTACGGGTGTGTTGTTTTTTTATCTTTAGAAAATATGTGATAAGTTTATGTGACAATTTTCATATCTGCCCCCATCCACCCTCAACCTTCATCAAGCTAACGCTCCCGGGCAGATATAGGAGTCTTTGTGCGGATATCGGGGGAGCAGATATGAAAATTACCATCTAATAATCTATAATTCTGTGTAGAACAAACGTAGATGTAATACAGATCTATGTGATCTACCTTTTTTTTTGTTGAAAATAACGCCTTGAAAAGCTGAACGGTTGTGCATACCATACCATCTTCAGTAAGGCTCAACTTTTCGTACTACTGACATTATAAATACTGAGTTTTGCTCAACACTGGGATAGAGGGCGTGAACAGTAGCAAGCATGTTTTACTATCGTTCATGAACAGTCTCAATCGAACTGAAACTGCAATAGTTTTGTATTTATCGTGTTCAGCGATTTCTAAATTTCTATACTTCATATATCTAAAGTCTGGTCTCAGCAACTTGGTTCATTCAAACATGATTTAATAACCAGCGAGCTGAGACAGATTCTCTATCTGTTTTGTAGTATGTTATACCTAGTGACACTGTCAGAATAACTACTATTCTCTAACTTCCTTTCATTTAAATTTAGAGCATTGTCTATCTTTGCACTACCCCTAACCCCTAGTTATTCTAAACTGAACAATCAAATGCTTTGCATTCGTCAAAGCAAATTGCACCAACCAAATATACTACAAAGGTGTTAAACAGTGTGAATTTAAGGGTGTTAAAAGGTGTTAAAACACCTTTAAAACACATGATTTCTCGCTGCCGGCTCGCAGGCAGCCAGTTAGAGCCCGTGTTACCGCGAAAGGGTCTGCCAGCTCCTCGCCGTTGGCTCGTAAATATTGTAAATTTGGGGAAATCCACATCGTTGTCCATATACTACACCCTATGAAATATGTCAAGGTATTATTAGGCTGGGGCCATCGGCCCCAAGTCTATAGTAATAAAACCACAAATGTCAGACAGGCAACATACACGTCCAATTTAACTTGTATCACTACGCTAGCTCATTTGCATAATGACGTCATTAGTATAGAGTAGTCCATAAATCAAGGCCGCCATACTGTATTTCAATATCGGCAATTTTTCCAGCATTTCGGACACGATTTTTTGAAATGAAGGTAAGTGATTTTCAATTACTCTTCGATTCAAATTTGTTCAAATCAACTTGGCACACCATATTTCCCTCCTTTCTGCGTTAATTTTCCCTCTTTTAAAGAGACATTGATAACCATAACCAGAATTCGCGGGTCAACGGAAATTTTAAAAATCCAAATATTTTTGCATTTACCCATGTATTGTTTATTTCCTTGCTGGAATTCAATAAAAAATAATTATCTCACAGTGTATCAACAGGAAATCTAGTCGAAAATACACTCGAAACCCAAAACATAGGTGGTTGAAAAAAAACACTTCCGTCCCAAGCATTTTCCGAAAATTAAAAAAATAATTTCAATGTTGTGTTCCCAGATACTTCATCCCATTGGTGGAATGTTATGCAGAACAATTTAAATAGGATCTCAGCTAAAAAAAAACGGGCTTAAAAAAGCGTTTTTAATAAAAAACGAGGCCTTTGAAAAATTATTACTTTCGTACCCAGGTCATTCGACCTTATTGTAGCTTTGCTCATGTTGTCTCTAACAAGCTTTTACCGTGTTTTAGACATGTGTTAAGGGTCGTTATGCTGTAAATAAAGCGAATGCTATTGTATTTTACTGCTCTTCACCACTTATTAAATAAGTCGATGCATTAATCATAAGAAAATCACTTGTGGTGTGGGTGGTGGTTTGTAAATAAATTTAATTAATAAGTGTTTGTGGATCTGATTTTATATTTCAACACTTGGTTTGTGCTGCTGAAAAATCTCTGTGATGTAAGGCAACATCCTTTACCTTCGGGAAGAGAGACACAGGTTCGAATCCTGGTGGAGAAATCAGGCACACTTACTGAGAATATCGCTAGGAGCTAGGAGGCGTGAAAGATGTTGCACCACTCAATACCTTTCATGACCAGACTCAATAAAACCGAGTCTGCTACTATCTCTTGTTTGTGTTTGTTGCTTCCAAGGGATTTCCTTTTCAGTATTTATTGACATTCGCATTAGCGTTTGTTTAGTGCTGTGTGCTTATTACTTACTGGTCCTTTGGGATCGTCTAACCCAATCTTTGTGGCTTTAAAGTAGAATAGCACTACACATTACCTCTCATGAACAGACTCAATATAACGGAATCTGCTACTTATATCGCTTGTTTGTGTTTGTTGCTTCCGAGGGATCCCCTTTTCAGTATTTATTCTATAATATTAGCGTAGGACTAACCCAGTACGTGTACGTAAGTGAGCAAATTCTTAAGTAAATGCATCATATAGCGTTGACTAACCTACTTTAAAACTGTCGCATAGTAATTCGGAAAAGTTTGATCTACGTATTTCAACCATTTTTAATTGCGAAACATTTTCCAGTAATCATAAGCTTATTAAACATATTCTGTCAAATGTGGTAAAAAAACGTTTCCGCGCTTTTCTTCTTTTGGAGTGGGAGTGGAGTCCACATTTCAATGCGTTAACCAAGAAAAATATAGCGTTTTTATTAATGCAAGGGCCATAACTCTATTGTGTCTCGTTGCCGTACTCCGAGCTTTAAATGGTATTAACACGCTGTCACAGATTAGTCAGGATCTAATGCAAAAGGAAGAAAAGTGCTAACGAAGCCAAATATAGAATGTTCAATAAATACAAGGCCATAACTCCGGTGTTACTAAACTGATGTAACTGATTGCAAAAATGTCCGAGCTTGCATTGATATAAAGACACTGACAACGGTTGGTAACGTTTAAATATAATGGGTAGATGCTAGAATGTTAACAAGTCAGAATATAATATGGAATTGTTCAATAAATCAAGGGCCATAACTCTGATGTTACTAAACCGATATAGCTGTTTCTAACTTCAGAAGAGAGCTTTCATTGATATAAAGACTCTGACACATGTTGGTAGATATTAAATGCAAAATTAAAGTACTGGAGTGTCAACAACTAAAACGTTTAAAGGCTGAAGGACGACGGTGGCGGATAACTCGGCATCCCATAAGCTTGCCTGATATTCGACCAGTTGAGCGAAAAACAATATTGCAATTATGTATTTTATTTGTAGTTCAAGAGGTTCCAATACGTTTGCCATTTTATGGCTGATATTGAAAAGGAAACGTTTAACCATTTAATTGTCTATACTATTGTAAGTCCAAAGTTCTGAAGAGACGGTTACCATTTATTCACGAACGTTTAAAGTTTCTATCCCGCCATCAACAGGTACATTTTACAAACCTACTGACGACGAGGTATATGTATATAACTTACATATGTTGAGAATCCAAACTCTAGATATACAATATAAACGGCTGTTAACCAGCCAGACCGAACCCCGAAATTGAACAATCGATTAAGAATTACCAACTCATGATTCATTTTACGAATATGCAATCTCGGGTATTTTAAGAACCCGCGTATAAACCTATAGTTTTAATAGGCACATATACTTTTAATATTTGACCTGAACACCTGGATATAGTTTTGATTAACGATTTATTAATTTAATATAATTAAGTTATTTGACGGGTTAGCTTCTTTAAAAAAACAAATAAACACTGTCAGACATATTTAACATTTCTGGTCGTAGCGACAAGACGATACGAATGTCGCATTGTATAACGCCAGTGTAGTACTGTTAAGCCATATAAGGTATACTAAATGCCGGCACTAAGTAAGTAATATATCGATAATGCCTCAAATAATTCTCATAACAAGCCCTATGGTTGACTTAGATCTCATCTAAAATCATATTTGCGATAATTTGTTTGACATTCATATATGTGCTAAATAAGTAACTATTATCATGATAATAAAGGAGTTCTCACAAACGAACATACGCCCACGATTGCTTCCATCTACTAGATAAACTAAATTTCTAACTGCTTTACAGAAGGTAGTAAGAGTTAGAAAAACGGATCTAACAGTAAAGCAAACTGTTCTATAGATGTACATTAACGTATACGAGATTATAACTATTCCCTAAAATACATTTGAATAACAGAAAAAAACGCACTATCGGCGGCAGTCTGGATGTTCAGCATTAAATTGGGTAGGTAAAATGCTTTTCTTTGGCTTTATAGTTTTCCATCTGGTGTCGTCAGCTCTTGTTAAATGAGCAAGCTATACTTTGATCGTATGCTGTTTGTATGCATATCTGTATTTGTAACATCATGGTCACCACCTCATATGATGCAGAGAAACATTGGACTCATATATATCCAGTAGTGCACATCGTACCTGTACACAGGTAGCCCTGTAATTGTCAAAACAATTCAAGTTTGTGTCTTTCGGGTCTCGAACACATGTACTTCTGTTTTACAGTCAGACGTTATATCCACTGATCGTTTGGGACTTCTTGAGAATATGGTATACTTAGTACCATTTGCTTTAATGAATAAAAAATAACAGAATTGATCCCAAATAATCTGATTCAGTATACAGTCCATCCTATTCGTGATGTAAAACTATATATCATAAAAGTAAAGATGATTCCATCTACAAAAGAACTCCAAAATAATTCATTTCGATTGTTTTATTTATTAGTAAATAAATGTGTGTGCGTCTCTGCTCAGTTAGTTTTTACAAATAGCTTGCGTATTTTTAAATTATTATTAATAGTCATTTGATAAGTTCATTTGATAAGTTAAAAGCAAATTGCTCTTACAGGTTAACTTTTTTGATATCATTGCACCATTAATATATTTAAACCCACGAATGAAGGAAAAACAAAAGGCCCAAGAGGGCCTGTATCGCTTTATTTGGCTGTATGGAGTAACTATGTGCTGGTGGTGGTTGGGTGGGTAGGGGATGAGAAAGTGTCAGATATGGCAGTATCAATGTATTACAGTATTTTTTTTATTTGTCCACGCAATGACCAAGATAAAATATAAACCAGAGCAAAGTCTATGGAGGCCCATTGCATATATAACCGTATTTTAATATGTACATTTCCAGGACGCAAAATATGATTTTCCAATTCATAGAAAGGAAATTAGTTGTAGCACTTATGACAAAACCCTATTCTCTGTATTGAGCAAAATGCCAGTTGAACACAGAGATTACAGCAAGTTCCCTCAAGTTGTACCCCTGTTTAGGGGCCCCTTTAAGCAGGAGGAGATAATCTGGTTTATATATGTTGTGCCCCGAGTCACAAATTAGAATCAAATGCACTCACATTTGGACAAGATTTTTGTGTTTTTGATCCGATAATCCAGCGGGGGTACTCGGTTTTATATATGTTGTGCTTCCAGTCATATAAAACAAGAATCAAATCCATATCTTATTCATTCACATTTGCATTGTTTGTAATTTTCGTCCCGATTACTCTACAGAGCCCCCAGTGGCGTAGCCTAAATCCGAAACCTTTCTGCACCCCTTTGGGTCATATGTAATATATTCAAAATATGAAGAAAATATTTTCTGTCGTCTAGGAGCCATTATGGACGGAATTACAGACTGCATATATTATATATAGCCTAACTTATCTGAGCTTTCATTGATATGAACAGTCTAGCAAAGTTTGGTAAAGATCAGATGTAAACTGAAGACCATATCATCTAAACGAGGCAACATACAGAAGTTTAACTAAATCAAGGGCCAATTCCGATGATTGACTAGTTTTCAAACATGTCCGAGCTTTTTTAAATTAGCCAGCAACAGTCAAATTTTAAAACATATGTTATCGGTACAAATACATTGGTATATTACCTGAACACCCGGACATGAGTTTTGCTAAAAGGTTTTGTAGAGTAATTTTGCCGTTATATGGGGGAGTGGGGTTGTTAGTTTCTTTACTATATGTAATCTGGTAAAGTTTGGTAAATTCATATGAAAAATGAAGACCCTGTCGTCTTAACGAGGCAGAATACAGCATGTTAAACTAAATCAAGGGCCATAACTCCGCTGTTACTGATCCAATCTGGCTTATCCGAGGTTTCATTGATATCAAACTTCTGGTAAAGTTTGGCAAAGATCAGGTGAAGATAAAATAGCATTGAAGTTCCGCTTTGAAAATTCGAGGCATTTCAGTACTGTATGTTATCAGTAGGAACGCCAGCCCTATGGCGTAGTAATATTTATTAAACAAGGTCACGTGATAAAATCGATAACAAAATGACATTATTGGGAAAATTTTCACTGGTCAGATTTATACACCTCTAATTTATAAACTGTGATTATAACAAAACACAATCACAGATCGTTGTTAAAGTAATAATATTCAAAAACTACATTGGTCGAACATAATTGGCGTACACTTCGTGTAATTCCCATTAATAGTTAAAGGTATTTTTCAAAGGGATGAATTTAGGTTGTTTTACGGTTTAAATTGCCAAAAATGCGCTTTTAAATCAAAATCGATTTATTTCGTCATTTTAGAAGCGAGAATAAAAACAAATGCATGTATGCGTAGATAAACCTTTCCTCTGTCCATATGCAAATTTTTAATGAAATCGGAGACAAGTACTTTTTTTTCCCCAAAATTAACTAACATGACCCACGGACTCAAAGATGGCATAATGCATATACATTTACAGACGCGACCGGGTACACAAGAAATGAAATCCATTATTTCAATACATATTTTTCAAATGTATGTATCCATGCATTCCAGATTAAATTTCTGATCTATACATGCTTTTGGTTTATGCCGGAGTGTTCAAAAACCAAATTGCAACGGTACGTCGGGAAAGGAAATGAGAATGGTGAAAATATATGTCGCAGTGCTAATTTTCTGAATCCGGAAAAAAAGCAAAAAAATGAAGTTTCAACAGCGAGAATGAATTTTTTTTTATGAAAGTGTTCATTGACATGTCTACTATTAAAAACCAAAATTTAAAGTCAATCAGAAAAAAGTACTTTTTTTTCCCAAAAATTAACAAAGTACACCGTATTCGCTAAAATATGAACAATCGCCTTTCGAAGTTAATGTTCACGCGGGATATAAAACCATGATATTATGAAATCCTTTTTAAGAGATATATTGATTTAAACATTGTTCTGTATTTAATAAATTATTCGAGTAGAATGTTCACAGTTTTTCTCAAGGACACCATTACGGTAGTATCCCTGCAACCCCGCCCCTCATCCCACCCCCATCACCCCCCATACCGTATTGATTAAGTTGTATATAGCTGCGAATGCTCAGTTTTAATCAATTCGATTTATTTCATCATTTTAGAAAGAAAAAAAAGCATGTACGCGTAAATACATTTTTCCTCTGTAAAATATAAAAAAAAACGGAGGCAAGTACTTTTCCCCCCGAAAATTAACGAAGTACACCGTAATCGCGCCGAATCGACGTTCCAAATCGATGTTAGCACGGAATAAAATTGTGGAATTATGAATTCATTTATAAAGATAAATCGATTTCAGCATTGTTCAGTAGTTGTTAGATTATTGATGTAGTATGTTCACAGTATTTATGAGAGCAACATTACGGTAGTATGACTGTATCCCTCCAACCCCGTTGGCTTCCCCACCTCCACCCGTACACACAATACTTTGTGTATTGCTGAGAATGCGCCTTTTATTTAAATCGATTTATTTCGTCATTTTAGAAGCGAGATTGAAAACAAAATCATATAGCTACATCTCTCCTCTGTATATATGTTGAATTTCAATAAACGGAGACAAGTACTAATTAAGTAACAGGGCCGTCCGACCCAAGACGGCAACATTCATATTCATTTAGAAAGACGACCGGCTACAGAAACAATTAAATAATTTCGTTATGTAAACACATATATTTAAAATGTATGTGTCTATGTATTTTACACTAAATGTTTGATCTATACATGCTTTGGGTTAATGTCAGAGTGCCCAATTTATTTTAACAAACAATGTTGCAACGGTGTATCGGAAAATGAAATCATGATGGCAGCAATATACGTTGCAGAGTTAATTTTCGAAATCAGAAAAAGCGATAAACTGATATACGTTTAACAGGCAGAAAGAAGTATATTCTTTTAACTGTTCGTTTAAAACTGAGGGGGCGACTCGACTTTTAAAGAAAGCAAGATTGGCATGTGTCCCTTTAACCAAGACGAGTAACAGACATGCTACTGTCAGTAACAAACATGATTTTGTGTAAACTCGAAGATTGCATAATATAAACATGTGGACATGAAATTGTGTCAATGGTTTGTGGTGTTGTGAAACCCTTTACGCGTAAATCCAAAAGGTGCGGGTCTGTTATCTTTATAGGGCATATATCACAGGAACTGGTCACTTTTAATTTTTGCCTTCTATTATTATAATTGTCTATAAAGGACTTTAATGGGAAATTTTGGAAAATGCTGGTGTTCTTTTTCAGAGGTCAGGCAGACGTTCGAAACAATCTCAGTTACATGCACACTATATACTAACATGTGCAGAAATAAATTTCCTATCCAACAATACCTTTCTTCCTACGATCCCTTGTAAATTCGCTGAGATATCCGAGTTCAAAGTCACCAAAGTGCAATTTCAAGCTGCACGTCGTTTGTCTATGTCCCCTACATGTATGTAAACAAATGAAATTTACCGAAAACAGGTGTTCGTTAATTCCGTTAATTTCGGCGCAGTATTCCAGCTTCAAATCACAACCAATTCACTAAAGTAAAGCACCGATACGTAAATAAATCCATCTGTTATCAGTTTGCATAGTCCGTATCACGAGAAAGTCACACAACAACGAGTATTTCGCCACTTGTTATCGGCACTAGCAGACTTTACAAATGAAACCGCCATTTTCAAATGAATTACGGGGCCGAATGACGTCATAATGCGAACCTAACAGCTATGGTAAGTATTTTTACTTTTTAATATTATTCTTGAATATATTAGAAAATACGTTTGCGCTTATCCATAACACTATTATAATCAATAATAGTGTTATGGATAAGCACAAGCGTATTTAATAATATATTCAAGAATAATTTTAAAAAGTATTTTTTTTTACCATAGCTGTTAGGTTCGCATTATGACGTCATTCGGCCCCGTAATTCAATTGAAAATGGCGGTTTCATTTGTAAAGTCTGCTAGTGCCGATAACAAGTGGCGAAATACTCGTTGTTGTGTGACTTTCTCGTGATACGGACTATGCAAACTGATAAAATATGGATTTATTTACGTATCGATGCTTTACTTTAGTGAATTGGTTGTGATTTGAAGCTGGAATACTGCGCCGAAATTAACGGAATTAACGGACACCTGATTTTCGGTAAATTTCATTTGTTTACATAGGGGACATAGACAAACGACGTGCAGCTTGAAATTGCACTTTGGTGACTTTGAACTCGGATATCTCAGCGAATTTACAAGGGATCGTAGGAAGAAAGGTATTGTTGGATAGGAAATTTATTTCTGCACATGTTAGTATATAGTGTGCATGTAACTGAGATTGTTTCGAACGTCTGCCTGACCTCTGAAAAAGAACACCAGCATTTTCCAAAATTTCCCATTAAAGTCCTTTATAGACAATTATAATAATAGAAGGCAAAAATTAAAAGTGACCAGTTCCTGTGGCATATATAGTTTTATATATATATATATTTATATATATTATTCTTTTATATTTATATGTATGGTCCCAGAACGCAGTCATACTCACTACTATATTGAAAGTAAATACTGAATAATTATTATACATGTGCGGTGTGTTACAATCTGTAGTATTTGAATTGAATTGAATTGAATGTTGTTTAACGGCTCATCAACACAGTACAGGTTATTTAGAGCCGCCCCAGAGAGAGGGGAAGGATACATAGGAATCCGGGAACCGTGCCCTACTCTTATTATCGAATAGATTCCTATGGTTCTTTTACGTGCTCGGAGGATAGACCGATACACGGGCTGTAGTATTTGAAAACAGACATATTAAACATTTCCCTGAAAATATATAACGATGATAAATACTATATTCATTAGAATTTTTGTTCCTGAAAAAAACAACATGTTTGTTTTTAGCAGTTGAAATCTACTATATTCTGCGAATATTGCTACTTTGAAAATTTGAATACGTCTGTTTTCATCAAATAGCATGTTTTGTTTGTTTTAATATTATTTTTTTAATTTATGATTCGGAATATGGCTTACACACTGTTGAATCCTGTAATTTAACAACAAGTGGTTTGGTTCACAGGCGACAGTATCGATGAACAAAACCACTTGTTTTACTGGATTCTACATTGTGCAAGAAAATATTCATATATTATACCATTAATATTATAACATGTGTGTTTATGAAATTCAAAAGACACAAAACCAAACTGGTTATCCTTGTTTATAAATTGTTGATAGTGGATGTCAGCAGGGAACTTGACCTTTGACCTAAAAATCAAATGGATTATCCTCTTTCCACTGTCCACCAATGA
This sequence comes from Cyrtodaria siliqua, assembly GCA_037043455.1. Taxonomy (NCBI): domain Eukaryota; kingdom Metazoa; phylum Mollusca; class Bivalvia; order Adapedonta; family Hiatellidae; genus Cyrtodaria; species Cyrtodaria siliqua. Next base: position 482,311 of record JAWPHD010000138.1, on the reverse strand, counting down.
AGTTTCATGAAATTTGCTTTAGATAAAAGGAAAACCTGTGTGGGCAAGACATTTCATTTTCCGGTCATGGTAACGGACCTTTCAACTACTGACTTCACAATAAACAGGGATTATCATTTCCCCAAAGGCACTCAAAGTATGACGTTTTATGAAATTAGCTTTAGAGAAAGTAAAAAAGAGTTTCATTGCGGACTCGATTTTTCATTAGCAAGTCACTGCGACGTTGACCTTAGATTTACTGACCTCAATATTAATAGGGATTATACTCTTACCAAAGGCAGTCAACCCATGACGTTTGAAAATAGTTACTTCAGTGACCTTGACATTTGATCTCGAACTAAATAGGGGTCATTCTCTCACCAAATGCAGTCGACCCATGTAGTTTCATGATACATGTATTTGCTTCAGTAAATAAGTAGTTACACTGTGGCCAAGGTATTAGGGTTATATTGACCTTTGACCTATTAACCTCAAAATCATCAAACGGTGAAATAGTCTTATCACAGGCAGTCAACCCATGGCGTTTCTACAGACTTCCTTCAGGAAAACAGAAGTTACAGTCGGACAATTCGTTTCATTATCCGGTCAGTGACCTTGACCGTTGACCCACTCAACATCAAAAGAATCACCCTCTCGCCAGAAGCAATACATCCATTAAGTGTCATGATATTTGCTTTAGGGAAAGTGGACTTACAGTTTACAACATTTTACATTATCATGTTACGGTGACAATGACCTTTGACCTAATGACATCAAAATCAAAAGGCATCATTCTCTCACCAAATGCACTCAAACCATGAATTTTGATGAGATTTGCTTCTGGGGAAGTGGACAGTGCAGACAAGGTTTTTCATAATCATTACTGGGTCACGGCGCCCTTGACCTTCAATATTTGATATGCACATACTGATCCTTCGTACAAAGTTTCGCCAAAATCCAACAAGTAGCGCAGAGATTTGTGATGGACGAACGGAAAGGCCAAATATAATCTGTCTCACCTACCACTTTGTGGTGGAAGACAGACTTATAAAGACAATATTTTAGTTCATATGTATACTTTATTAAGCAAATAATTAAGCGAACATAAACTTCAGCATTGACTCTGGCCAGTGGTGTACATGGAGTCTTCTTCCACATGACGTGCAGCCTGAAAGAAAATAAAAAGTAAAAATAAGTAGAGCATAGTATTCAATTTGAATCAGGTGTTGCGAGGGGGAGCTAGGGCATGTTTTGGGGAATGGGACAGTTTTAAAAATAATTATTGTTTAACGCCTCATCAACACGTTGTTTAGGTTATTTCGAGCCGCCCCAAAGAGAGGAGGAAAGATACATAGGCATCCAGGAACCCTGCCCTACGCTTACTACCGATTAGTTACCTATGTTTCTTTAACGTGCTTGGAGGACAGACTCCGATACACAGGACCACCTGGTTTCCGTTCCCATCAGACGAACGAGGCTAGCAGGACACATCGGAGTAACCCAGTGGCGTCAGTAAGACTTTAATCCGTGTTCACTGGATTTAAAGCCGATATGCTATAAGCGTCCCTTGACCAAAAATGAGTAAATGGCACATCAAATAAAGGGTCAATACATATTATATTGTGTATCATACGAGTATATGATTGACCTGACATGATTACAGAACAATTTTAATGTATTTTTCACCCAACAGTACTACAGCAAGAATATATTATAAGGAAAGTTAAATCTGACAGAGGGTGCAATGCTCTATAAGCCATTTTTACTAGAAGGGGAATAAAATACAACTCTTGCCAAAAATCTAAAATTGTTAAATTTTACACGTTTTTTAAGGTCATTTTACATGGGGAGAAAACATTAATATACAACTAATTATTTTCTATCTCAAAACCTGGTGATGCCGTTAGTTTTAGAAATAAAACACAATTAATAGGGCAGTTGAGAAGACACTTTTGTAGATGTGTGGTCTGTTCTGATGTGAAAATGTCTAAAACAGACACAAGATTGGAAATTTGCTCTGTGTCCCTTTAATAAATTGGGGACCCATCACATAGAACATAATCATAGATAGTTTATTCAGATAATTCCAATGGGTCATAAGACCCGTGAGGATACAACAAATACATATAAACTTGACAGCGATAGTGATATATATATACAACATTATACCAACAATTAACATAATTAACAGAAAAGTATTCATATGTAAAAGGTAACAATTAATACTTTAGCAGTTAATGTTGTTGATATTTTGCTTTGACCGCAAAATATGCAGAGAAGGTGACTGAATCATCACATTGAATCGCTAATATGTTCAATCATATTGTAATTAGTTAGTTGTTAAAGGGACACACGGCAATCTTGAAGTATTTATCAAGCATTAACATAAGCATCTCCATTTGTTAACCTGGTAACATTTTAAATTTAAACCTGCTTGCATTAAAAATTAAATAAAAGTATTTCATTTCGCTTCCTTATTCTATCAAATACTTAACTATATTATAGGTGCACTATTATCAACAGTAAGTAATGTGTAAAACAGTTTCTTCTGAACTATTCTAATAAATAATATTAATGATGCACAAATTCAAACTATGCAGAAAAATTGACCGAACTCCAGAAGTTTTAAATAAAATAAAGATTGCCTAGTGTCCCTTTAACACAACTTGTTTTCGCATGTATTCAGTACATGTAGTTTACACGAGCTCATATGACAATCACGCTGCATTATCACTGAAAACATTTTTTACTGTAACTTTGAACAGCACCGTGCAAGCTAAACACAAGCTCTATTTAAAGAACTACACAAGTGCAAACAGTTTTTAAAAGGGCTCCCACCTCAAAATGATCCAGTGGCATTTAATACGGCTTGACATTCTGAAGTCGTCAGTATCAATTCACTTAGAGCTGCTCAAGGGCACGATTCACGTTTGAGGCCTCTCTGAAAAAAAACATCAATCCAATGTCAATGATTTTTACAGACATAGTTTATCCTTTGTTATACATTATGTAACATAGAAAAGTCAAAACTCTACTGTACATAAATATGAATCTGACCGATTTCAGTCAAATGTCAATGGCTGTTTACATTGTTTCAATGGTTATGCATTCACGAATGTGCGAGAAAATGGGGATAACATAACGATAAAGAGACAACGCTAACAATTTACATTTATGCATCTGAGGGGTGGAGTGGAGGGGGTTTCTAGTTTCCTTACCCCTCCTTGTTTTCGGTATTCAAGCTCCATCTATCCAACCCACCCCCCATCTACCGTACTTGGGTGGGCGGGGGTGCAGGGGACATTGATAGCATTTCTACTAATAATGTTTTTATTCCACGAAACGTTCTACAGTGTACAGTACATCCAGTTACTGGAAAGATCGGAGTACACGAAAAACACTTTATAGTTGATTATATGAACTTTCTATTAACTATTATACAGTATACACCACTATTTTAGGCACTGTACTTGGCCATTGTCTAAATATGTACGATCTAAAAGTGGTGTGTACTGTTTATTAATAAGCACATTTTAATACAAAACAAATACCTTGAAAATGGACCTCTAGCAGCAGACAGTAATCCCAAATCCAATTTGCACCAACATGTCAATTTCACGTGTCAAGGTATGTCACGGTGACCTGTCAGTCACCAACACTACATCGTGTTGACACATAATGGGACGTTATTTCGTCCTGTAAGGTATTAGTTTTTACATAATCTACGGTATGAAACACTGTACGCGTGTTGTTAGACTCCATAGGTACCCGTAGTGCTCGCCGACGTAGCGCGCCCAGTTTCGGGTGTAAAAAAATGGCGTCTGTTTTAATTGAAAATTCGTAAAATAGTCCGTAAAATACAAAGAAATAGTCCATGTTCGCGGAGTTAAAATGCGAACAGAACTGGTATGTTATAGGTCCGTGGCGTTCCTACTGTATGTTAGTTAAAAAAATATTTTATTCACAAATAGTATATTTTTATTTTACATTATCCACTTATACATTTACAGGAATCACATAACTAAATATACAATCAGGAATGGAATTCAAAGTAAGCTATACATGTATTTCATGTTATGACAGCGCAACATTTTACTGCCTATGCTTGCTCACTTGTTTGAATAATAAAACTTTTAAAGGGTAAAGATTGGTGTGTAATGTGCTGTTTTAATATTAGGAAGGGCATAATGTAACGCTGTACTATTCGATTATAGCAGTATATTATACATACACAACAAAGCTGCGTCTGCCAATATTTGGTCATTATTCATCCGTATAGCGGATATCCCAGTTATGCGAAATATTTTCCTTTCTGTCATTAACATCAAAATTAGCATCAGCTATCTTGTATAATTACAATACATTTACAAAAAAACAGTTAGGTAAAATATTGTCCAACAATTATTTTACCACTCAACATATTATGTTTAATGTTCGACACCATACAACTTGCACATATAAATAGGATCGTGATTTCAAAATTTCAACACTGCCAAAGAACTTCGACATGTCTGTGAAATTCGCATAACGAGAAACATTCTGAAAAAAACACAATTTAATTCAGTTGTCAATATTTACATGTGTCCTGCGGGAACAGCATTTCCGATATCTGAATTTTCCTACGGGAACAGCATTTCCGATATCTACAGGTGTCCTATAGGAACAGCACTTCCGATATCTACATTTGTCCTATGGGAACAGCATTTCCGATATCTACATTTGTCCAGTGGGAACAGTGTTTCCGATATCTATGTCCTGGGAACAGCATTTCCGATATCTACATTTGTAATATGGGAACACAATATCGATATATATATGTGTCCTATGGGAAGAGTATTTCCGCTATCTACGTGCCCTATGGGAACTATTGCTGCCTTTATCCAAACTCCCCGAAGTGGTTACTTCCCCTTTCTGTTACAATAACCACTGCCACCACACACATTTTAATTTTTTGGTTAAATGTTTTTAGGTCAATATTTCAACTTGCTTTGTTCATAATATAGGAAAAAGTGTGAAAAAGGGTATCTGGTTACAAAAAGAGATTATTTATTCAAAAAAATCAATTAGCGAATATGAACACCGGTTACTTGGTTACTTGTAAACACACATGTATTCCGTTGAGAACATTACAGAAGCTGTGCGTAAATTTAATAAAGAGATTACACCTAAGCATAGACCTACATACGTATTTAAATCTATGATCCAAGCCAAAACAGGTTGAATGTTTTCAACATTTTTCCGAAGGTGATGATGTTATTGCCAATTGCCTGCTGATTACGGCAAGAATTTGCTGTACCAAGTCTTACCTAGTGTATCGCTATTTTTCTCAGCTATCGTCACGTGATTGTGTGGTGGCAGGGATTTTTTTATAATATCACTGCGCGGAGGTTAGCCTTTATCCAATAATCGTGAAAGTTCATTGCTTGTCTTTGTTCAAAACTGTCATATATAAACGAGGAACATTCTTCCGAATAATTATCTGAAACTGCGGGCTTCGAGCTTCCGACTAATTTCGAAGACTGTGACAAACTCATATGTTGTTTTCTTTTAATTGTCTTACAATCAGTACAGGAGCAGACAAGTCATTTCACGTGCCTGAACCGCATAACTCAAACATAAATAATTGGGGTTGGAGGCAACGTAGTTCCCATTTTGCAAGCACGTGCAGATGCGCGGATTTTATAGTACTCTGTTTAGAAACACTAGTTTAAAGCTTATACTAGATGGCAAAGAAAACAAATCATATCAGAAGTCAGTTATTATGTCGGAGATTTATAAAACAATCGTGTTGACAGGTTTTATTGAGATATCATAGTCGGAAATCGCGGTACAAATGCGGAGATCGAAAAAAACTAGTTTTTGTTTTCTTCGAAATTGCCAATGTTTCAAAACGGGTACAAAAATTGTATATTCTTAAATATTGTTGAAATTGACAGGAGTCGAAGATCATTACCTGATCTACCTTTTTTGAAAATTTCTTATTTTTTTCGTGAATATACATTTTGCGTGCCCGTTTTGAAAGTTGGTACCTGCATTTCACTCTTTCAGAGGCTATTCAAAATGGCGGCGACACAGAAAAACACCCAGCCCAGGGCCAGTCAGATCCACTTCTCCCTGGACAAATTAACATCATATGGTCAATACACAGTCACAGAAACTAAATATTGTGAATTGAACTGAACGTTTATAAATAGCTAAGGAATGTGCTAAAAATAGCTCACACACATTCAAAGGTCAAATAATGCTGATCCGTGTACATACACAGACAGATCGTTTACACATACGGCCCGATTGACGGTGACCGATGGATTATTTCAATTTATTTGCACAGAAGTAGAATTAAAACAGTGTTACAATCACGATCGTATACAATTCCAAGTTTTGCATGAGTGCGTAATTTACAAAATACAAACAAATAGATCTATTACAGCAGACAATGTAGAGAATTAAAATTGAAAAGTGGAACACACCAGCAAATGCCTGAAATGGGTCATGGCATTGTCTGCACTGTAGCCTTTGTAAGTAAATACACTTTTAATTTCTGTATGACAAGTGTTTAACGTTGAAACATGTAAAACGGTGGTGGTTGATATATATTAACTTAATTCTGATAATTTTTTAGAACACATGAGTGATGAATAATTGATGAAAATGTAAGCCTTGAAAATCTACTATTTGTTCATGAATGCCACCTGTGACTTACATTTTGGACAGTATCATCTTCTGGAAAGCACCACTTTCAATTCCAGTTGTGTTTTAAGTAAAATGTTATGGAATGCTGACATTGTTAGCATTGAGAAAGTTGGACAGAGTTATTAATATTAAAAACAAATGAAACAATATCATATATGACTTGTTTTTTTCAGGTCTGCTAAGACTAAGTTAGCTAGAGGCAGTGTGCAGTATTACCATAGCCAGATTCAAGTCAAATTTCCCAGTCTCACAGTATAACTACATCAAGAGCCTTGTATTAGCCAGTATGTAGGTAAGCGCAGCTTCAAAAAATCTATGAATTTATCAATGTTTGTTCTTTGCAAAATATGTGACATTGTGCACCAGTCCTGCACCACAGACATATTAATAATTTGTTATTAGGTCTGTGCCTGCACTTAGTCTCAGACTTTTTATACTAAAAACAAAAATGGTGTTTTACAGCACATCGACACATAAATAGGTCATATTGTGCTTAGTACATATGTAAAATTAAACAAACAAAATAAAAAGGTCCCTGTATTACATCTAAATTATTAAACTTAACCAAGACCCCGACTTAACATAATGTGCTGGCATGGCCCAGCAATAGCATGGTGGATGATAGCAATCTGGAGCTTCCGGTTCAAGTCACACATGCACCACTGAGTTTCGTCTATGGTTTCGGGCAATACATCTTCCCTCAGTCTTGTTTGTTCCTCAGCCTCTTTTGTTTGATTGGGATTGAAACTGGGGAGTCTTTCCTCCAAGCACGATAAACAACCATAGAAATTATTAATATATACATTAGTAAGAGTAAGACAGGTTCTCGAATTCCTATGTGTCATTTGGGGCGGCTCTAAATAAGGTATACCGGTAATAAATGTGTTGATTTAGCAGAAAACGATTATTTTTAATTTATTGTACATGTAAAAAAAGTTCTATAATCACTATTCATTTACATATTTCAGTTCTACAACTTGTTACCTATTTAAGTTGAAACAAAATATCATGTATGTCATTTTTATTTTCAGAGCCTGGAGTCCTGAGATGCTGGGAGTTAGCTGAAAATAGTTAGTGATGTCCCAATATATATGGGAGGATTTTATTGAAACAAGTAGTCACATATAACTTTTTACAACATTAACAACAGAATCAGAAATACTTAAACGAACAAGAATAGTATATAATAACAAGATGGTGTACAATATTTTATTTTTTTTATGAATCATGAATCAGCAATACCTCATACGGACAGTACTAGCATCAACTTCAAGAAAAATATGTCTAGTAAGAGGATCACCAGTTCAGCCAGCACAATATCATATCAACATGCATATCCGACTGTAGACACAAGGTGGATCGTTGGCGACATTAACTGGATAGTTCATTGGAGTGGCTCAAAATAAGGGCTAATATGAAAATATAAATGTGTTCCTGTTAATCTGACCGGCCGTGCCCAATTTATTTATTGGATTAAAATGTTTTCTGAATTTTATTGGATTATATAAAAGTTTGTGGAATAACAGATGGCAGGAGGTGTATATTACCGGTTATACCCAGAAGAAAAGTGAGTGGTCTTCCTCACCAAAAAAATAACAAACAGATACATGTATATATATATAACCCCACATATGTTCAAATTGGCTTGCACCATATAAACAATTACATATTAAAGGGACATGCAGCAATCTTCTTTTTTTTAAACTCCAAAATGTTATAACTTATAATTTAAATATATGCAAGCGGGTGTAAAGTGAAAATAAATTACATTTTAATGCTTGATAAAAACTTGATAAATGCTGTGTGTCCCTTTAATAAATAAAAACAATTATTGTATGATGCAATTTAATTTTTTATGTAATACCCTTTATATTTGGGATGTTTTGATGTAAATATTTGAAATAAAATGTTTTAAATCAAATAAATAATTCATTTTGATATCTGACTTGTTACATATTTTTTACTTAGTCATGAAAGATAATATTTAAGGCCTTAATATGTACCTTAAATGTTTATTGTTTACCATTGAAAGGTGAGGCGGCATATGGTGTTAGTTATCTGTGCGTCTATATCCTTCCACAGTTTTTAACAAATCTTTTCGAAACTTTACATGATCTTTATCTATGATGTCTAGAGGAGCATATCGATTTTGCATCAAAATAAAATTTATTTATGAATATATATTCTTGCATAGTACAATTTTCCACGGATTGTTTTCAGTGCGTTCATTCAAGTCCCATGGACATATTGAGTTGAGATGTTCGGTTGGCATTTTATATTTGTATACATTCTCATCTTCACCTCTCACCGCTGCGGGTTCAATTCCCACTGGGAGCTCAACTTGTAGGTGAGAAAGTGTCGATTCTTACAGATAGCAGTAAGTACACAGTACTGGTTCTACCCAGGAAATATGGCCTAAAATGTGCTATAATGACATAAAACACAATTCAACTTTAAAAATATAAAGTAAAAGAAATTGCCTTCTTTATTTTCCTTCGATGCTATCAGTATAAGTATTACGACAGTGTTTCTGGCTGATAAAAAATTCATCTTAGGTTTCAACCGACAAATGGTCTATATTTAAACTAATACAAGTAAGATGGGGCCCTCAAACCCTTTTATGTGTGGGTGATATATTCCACGGTTGATTCATGATACTAGCATGGGACAGCTATAGTACATATGACAGTGCTGAGTGCAGTTGCGGATGAATTGAATTGAATATTTAACGGCTCATCAACACAGTACAGGTTATTTAGAGCCGCCTCAGAGAGAGGGGAAGGATACATAGGAATCCGGGAACCGTGCACTACCCTTATTATCGAACAGATTCCTATGGTTCTTTAACATGCTCGGATGATAGACCTATAAGCGGGACCACCCTGTTTACGTCCCCATCCGACGGATGAGGCTAAGGGAATGTGTCTTGCCCAAGAACACACCGACAAAACTCAGTGGCACCACCTCCGGTTACAAATCCGCTGCGCTACTGACTGCGCCAAGTTGCGGATGACAATTAGACACTGGACAGTCAAGTCAAAAACACAGCAACAAATATATTATCTGAATATGTTTAAGAATGTACTTTATGCTTGGAAGAGCTTTCAAAAAAAACTAGCTTTCATGATTTTAGTTGGGGTGGGATGGGGATGGGGCGCATCCTTTTAAATCTCAGTTCAGATGCCCTCCCCCTCCTTCTCTCCATCCCAACTCCCATCTTGAACAGTAGCGATTGTTACGTAAACTTTCCACATATGAGAGGGTGCCCAATACTACCCGCTCCATCGAATACGCGCCTGCAGTTCTTGCGAGGTCAGCAGAGTCAAAATTACAGTTAAATCAAACAATTCGTATTTTCGTGTACTTTTGATAAAGAAATAACATGCTTTTCGTGATATGCAGCAAAATTCATGTAATGTGTGAGCTAAAACAACAATTCAAGTATCTCCTCGTACTTTATTTAACAAAAAACACACAGTTGTTGTCATTTTAATCGTATTCTAAAGATGGCATCTTTTAGAGTTATCGCCCCTCGCTTCGACATTTTACAAGGCGGGTCTGAATTTATCACGCAGTAGAGCTTCTAAAAAAAAAGTCGGTACAGACGAAAATCACGAAACCTAAAGGGGAAATGAAATTTCATGATCAAAAATTGTCACAATTTTCCAAATTATGCGTTTTAAAAAATTCAAAATGGCGGACATTTTTTTTTTTTTGACGTTGCCGAAAGTTGACGTACTACTTTTCGCTGTCAAGCGTGGTTGCGATATTTGAAAGATGTAGGAAAATATCAAGGCTGCTCCCCTACTGAATAGCTAATAATACACTCGCTTATTTTCAAAACATGAATATTTACTAACTCTGTCGGCCATTTTAAAGATTATGTAGTCAGTCACATGAGTATTGATTGTAAACACTTTCGCTATAAGTTACCTATTATTCATGTCTGACACAAACATTTCTAAACTGCATCGGTTCAGAGATAATCAGCTCCCAAATACTTATTGAATAATGTATTTCGTCAGCAAGTTTCATTCCAAGGTGCTTTGAATAAGGATTTAATTGATTTCTTCCAGAATATATCGGAAGTGTATCCTGTTTCTCGTACACAGCTACGCAGCATTACTCAAATGTATATCGAATGTCACCATATTGGTTATGTCCTACTAGTGTGACCCTCATTCCAAAATTATGTTTCTGCTATTTTCGGCAATCTGATCTTAGTGATATACTCGAGATACTGAGATTGAACTACTTATGTCATAATGCAGAACATAATGACGTCAGTAGCTCAATCGCAATATCTTAATTGCATCCGACTGCCGAAAATGACAGATACGTAATTCTGGAATGTTGATCGGATATCCAGACAAGATCAGACAAATGATGAGTATATTCAAATTTCACTTTGATGACTTTTGACTTCGGTATCTCGGCGGGTTGACAATAGATCGTAGGAAGAGTGGTATTGTCAGATAGAAAGTTCATTTCTACACGCGACAGTGTACAAGGTGTATGTATTTGATACATTTGTAAACATCTACTTCACCTCAGAAAGAAATATCACTAAAATGTCCCCTTACAGTCCTTCATAAATAATTATAATAACAGTACTATAAAGGTAATAATCAAAAGATGCAATATTTCCTGTGCCACGCCTCCTCCAAACCTGAATTTAATGATTTATCTCAAATATTTTTCAGTTAATGTGATGGATGTTAGTCTGTATTGTTTTATTCCATTCATTTGTTGTTCAATAAACGGTTAAACTTTCTCATATTCAAATTATCATACATTTACTTCCGTGTCGGAAGTAGGTATGGTTCAATTATGACTGGTTGCCAGTTTCGCGTTCGTTAGTAATTGACACACAAACGTTCGAGTCTTGTTTGAATTTTGGGACCCACACTTGCTCAAATAAATTACTGAGCACGCTGTTGCGTGAGACGCTCAGTGTATATCTATACTCCGTCTTGGGGTTACGTAGCTGGTACAGGGAAATTTACGGTACTGTGGGACGAGTCGAAGTGAGACTGAGCAGCTCAATTAATGCGAGCTGGTACTCAGTGTGCCGAGCGTCTCCAACATTATATTCAGTTGAACGCCTGTGACTCGACTAGCTCTATCCAATACATTAATTTACCTCAACACTTACAACATAAACCCGTACCTACCTTCCGTCACGATTTTTTCCACAACCGGTACCCACGAACATGTATGTAATAAGTTTAAGTTTAAGGAAAATGACGTCGATACGCACACATTGATACTCTGCACACAGCCATATTGACATGAACTTGTGAACAGCCTCGTGAAGCGTGACCTTCTTTTTTACTAAAATCATAAAATGCCATATTACCACAACACCTACAAACACTTACCTTTCGCCCAAAAAAACTTCTCGCCAACGGTTTTATCACGATTACAATGGTTTCAAATGTCGATTTTATATTATAACGTCGACCTACTGTTTACCAAATAAAATGGCGTTCATTAAAGCAGAAATACCGAGCCTGCGCATGCGCGTCGGAAATAAACCTATACCTTTTTAACTTATACCAAATATATACAGACGTTAAAGGATCTACTTATGTAATGGCCAAGTATTACGTCCCGTTCATGTATCTACATCCATTTCTGTTTTTCCGTACTAGAAAATGTAATAAAATGATATACGCAACCAAGTTTCGTTGAAAGCCGAATGGTGGTTGGGGAGAACTAGTCCGGACAAAGTTTGTGTATTAAAACGTTTTAAAGAGCCATAACTCCACCAAATATGACATCATAAAGTTAACACATATTTCAGTAATTCAAAGGCAATAACTCCGATGTTACTGGTCCGATCTAGCTGGTTTTTGAACTCGTCCGAGCTTCCATTGATATTAATAATCTGGTAAATTTGGTAAAGATCGGATGAAAAGTGGAGGCGCTAGAGTGTTGACAAGACAACAAATAGCAATTTTCGTTATTTCAAAGGCAATAACTCCGGTGTTACTTATCCGATATTGCTGGTTTTCGAACTCGTCCGAGTTTTCATTGGTAAAATAAAAAGAAGGTTTAGATTTGGTTTGGTAAAGATCGGATGAAAAATGAAGAGTGTTGACATCAACAAGTTAACAGACGACGGAGGGACGACGGATAAAAGACCATGGCATAAGCCCTGTAGAGCTAAAAATCTGGCCTAAGCTGGCTCAACAACACAACGCATTTTAGGTTATTTAGAGCCGTCCCTGCGAGCACAGATATATTAATAAACAGATAGGAAACTTCCTATTTTAACCAATGAAGTAACCAAAATATCACGTGGCACCTTAACTTTTCCTTCTATCTCCTCTCTCAGTTATTCACTGATTTTGATGAGAATACATTCAAACGATTCATAGCGAATAGCAAAATGGTATTATAATAATTCATGTTTATTTTGAAAGTAAGACATTGTATAAAAAGATGTTAAAAGTTAAAAATGTCATAATTTTTCGCTTTTCTCTTAAAAATCAAGGTTTTGACATTGTCAAAGTTTCCGTCAAACTACTTTTTTGCTCTGAATGTAAGAGAAAGAAAAATACTATGATTGGAAAGAAAATTAAATTTGTGATGGTATTTGGCATGAATGAAACTTGTATCTATAAAACTCTTCAAAATATGTGTGTTTAAAGTTGGGAAATAATTTGTGAAATTTTCGCACTGTGCCACGTGAAATTTAGATAAATTTCGTAGTGTCGAATCTATTTGTTATTAGGTCTGTGCTGCGAGAGAGGAAGGACACGTAAGAAAATAAAAATGTAACAGTACAGATTGTGTTTAACCAGATTTCGTTTCAATTTAAATTGATGTAGAGTTGAAATAGATAAATAAATAGTGATGTTAGAACTGGTTTTGCAAGTATAATAAATTGAATATAAATTGTTTAACGGTTCATCAACACATTATACGTTATTTAGAGCCGCCACAGAGAGAGGGGAAGGACACCTAGGAATCCGAGGACCTGCCTTACTTCTACGACAAGGACTATCACAACCTGACTTCTATGGTGATTTACAAACTTCGTAAGATCCTTGGCCATGATCACTTTCATACTATCTTTGTTAAACTTGTTAAAAGGTTTATCAAAAGAGGTTATGACCCTATCATTTTGAAACGCACTGCATGCTTGGTAGTGGACCCTTTTACAGTTCGCCACTATACTTTCCTCTTTAATTGTGCGATGACCGGACAGGTTGTGGACCCTATGATGACGTCTACCTAAAGCCCAAAAGGACGGTGACGTTTGATGTTTGTCTGCAGTCTTGTCTTGCCGTGCCCTCAATGGCTTATTCTCTTGTTGCTCTGGCTTCTGCCAAGTCACTGAGTACCTTCTTTGTGGATTTCTAGGCTATTGTTTTTTTGTATTTATATACACGAGCATCTGTGTGTTTTACTTATATTGCCTATTAATGCTGCCTTGTTGGTTAGAGAATAGTTCATGGCGGGGATTTCTTTATTTACACTCTCCCGTTTTATTGGGTTGACAGTAGGGTAAGTGTGAGGCTTGGTGCACCCTAGAACCTGGTTTAAACACCCACCGGCCTTTTTGCCACTGACCGTTCCAAGGCGGTAGCCCTATCGTTAACCCTTTTGTGTTTGAGTTGTATTTTTTTCCTTTTATTCATCCTTAAATTTGTTCTTTGTTTGTGTGTGTGTTTGCGGTTGACTGTCGTCCTTGAATGCTGCATTTCCTGTTCGATTTGTGTTATATTTAATTTTACTCTTACTAATGAATATATTTATTTGTTTTTTAACCTTCTCGGGGGATAGACAGTTTAAATCCCAATCCAACAAACGAGGCTGAGGAACAAACAAGGCTGAGGGAAGGTGTATTGCCCAAGAACACACTGACGAATCTCTGTGGCGTATGTGAGACTTGAACCTGGGTGCTCCGGATTGCAAGTCCATCGTGCTTTCCACTGGGCCATGCCAGCACATTCTGTTAAGTGTAATATTTTAGATGTAATATTTAGCAGAAAGTGTAAAAAGTCCGAGAATTGCATGCGCATAATGCCGCATAGTTTGCGAAAAATAGTTTTTGATAAATTCATAGATTGTTGAAAGCTGAGCTTATCTACACAAATCTCTTGTAGGCCTACATAGGGCTCTTGGTGTAGTTATACTGTAAGACTGGGAAACATGACTTGGTGAAAGCAGTCTGGCTGTGGTATCAGTGCCTCTAAGCAAACATGAAAAGAAAACATTTTGTTCCTTTTATTTGTAATATTAATAAAAAAATATGTTCAATTTCCTCACTGCTATCAAAGGCTGCTTCCAAAATGTATTAGGTGATATTTATGAACAACTATTTCAAGTCTAACATGATAATCAATCATATTCATGAATGTATTTTCAAAATGATCAGAGACAGAATTAAAATAGATAATGTATTTCTATCCCTCGGTATAAGTGTTTTAATCGGAACCGAGGTTCTGCCCATAACAAACCGAAAACCTCGGCTTGGAATTCACTATAAAAATAAAAAGAATACACTTTCGTAGACTTTCTTTTTGATTCATGAGTTAAAATCTGTTAAACCAACATCAGGATTGTGTCCCTTTAATTATCAGCAAGTAACATTTTAAACAAATTGTCATGCCAATGCTCTTTTCCACCGCCGCGCAAAATTCAGCGTGTTGTTCATCCACATTGTGTTGAGAAGACTGCTGGGACTATGATTTCCTAACTGGCCTTGCTGGTACAGTTTCTCAATATCGTGCTCAGTAATAGCTTCAGCAGCGTTTGGCTTGTTCCCCATTACTTGCTTTTGAAGTTCCGTTCCTTTACTAGCTAGCAAATCCATCGTCTGTCTAAATACTACTAGTACAGTAGTTGTGTCTCTTTAAATATCGATCAATGCTACTGATAACAGAACGAAGAGTTACATGCTCATATTTTGTAGAACTCGTAGAATGAATTCAGATAAGTAGTCATTAATTTCGTTCAACTGTTGGAATGTCGTGGATTTTTTTTTTCGCGTGATGTGTATTAGGGGTCCTGCGGTGCTGGGTGGGTCTTCGGATAATATGTTGTGACCTCTTTTACGGTTCTCGCGTATTTATACTATAATCGGCTTGTATGGGATGATGCGCGGCAGTGATTTTTGACTGTTTTTATCGCCGCTATTCGGTCATATTCCTAATGCCAAAACATATCTAAAACTATCACTGAAGGTTATTAATGCTGATGCTTCTTTTAAAGTTTGGGGAAAATCCGTATAGGAAATAGCATACAAATTATTTTTTCTAAGAAATATAATCAAGGGGCCAGAACTCCATCAACAAGAGGTCAATGACCTGGAAGCTTTTGACAGCTAGATCAACATTCTTGTGAAGTTTCATAAAAATCTGTCAAGTAGTTTCGGAGTAGTCGCTACACATTTTTACTATATAACTCTATGTAAACAAAGATGCCGCGGCAGCCAAGTTTAATGTCAATCAAAATAATTTTCAAAAGGGACCAACATCATGTCATGTTGATCATTTTAAAAAAAATCCCATATCAATATCACTTATAGCTTTCAAGAAGTAGTCGCTATAATCAGTCAGGGGTGTAACAGAAAATGTGTTATGTTAAATATTTTAAAGTTATGAAAATGGTAAGTATGCATGAAATAGATCGCTATTATGGGTAACATGTTTGATAGAATATGTTTGAATAAAAAGGTGAAAACATGTTACAATTGTATGGGAAGTAACCCAATAGGTCTCTGCCATTAAGATGGTGTTCATTTTAATATACCATAAATTTAGTTTCTTACACATGTAAACTTAAAATGATACAGGTAACACATCAATAAAATGATCAACATAATCATGTAATATGTATAAACAGATTGCGATGTGTCTCAGTCTTATCCATCAGGCAAAAGTTAGAAAAATAATTTGTTTAGGTTATGAGAGTTTTGGAGTGTTTTTTTCTCAAAATAACTGAAATAAGTTTCAGATATTCATCTGTTTGTAAATCTGTTTTCTATCAAAACAATAATATTCCTGCAACATCTAATATTTTTTATGGTTCTTTCATCTTTGTTGTTAACTAATTTGCCATAAATTCTTCTCCGCAAGGTTTAGCAATAGTTTATTCAAGCTTTTAATTGTCAGGGGTGTAACTGATATAAGTTACCTACTAATAACTTAAATGAGTTACATAATAATATGGAGATAGTAGCAAAATAGTTTAAAGACGTTATTTCTGAAAAGTTCATCACCATTTTTCACTTGTGGCCATAGGCATTGTTTTAGGGTAAAACATAACTTGTTAAAGTTATTTAGTAAATAACTGAAATCGGTACAAAATAAATAAGTTATTTCTGAAAAGTTTACCATAGTTCACATTTGGCCATAGGCATGTGTTTTTTGGGGGTAAATCATAACTTGTTAAAGTTATTTAGTAATAAATCAATTACACCTCTGAACTTATCCCCAAATTAAAACAAGACTAAAGTGTCTACATAATGTGGGTTGGACAGTCTTCCTTTTCAGTCGTATATGTTGGTCCCATTCCTAATCTAAACAAGACTCAGTGTTTTTGGGGGCTGTTTTAATAGCCGTTTTTCGGTCATATTTCTAATGCCAAAACATATCTTTTTTTTACCCAATTTTGAAGAAATAGAAACAATTTTGGTAAATATGTCACATTTATAGAGTACAAAACGCTTTTAATTGCCTCCGTTGACTTGGTGTACAGTTAACAGTATTAATGATAAAATTCTGACATTAATGTTTTAATGGATCTATTTCCTTGTTTACGAAAATTCGCGCTAAAATTCCCAATTGTTATGTTCCCAAAAAAAAGAAAAAACAACAAAAAAACAACAACAACAAAAAACAAACACTGAGAGTTGTCAGAAGATAGCAGAGCTCACCTTGTGTGGGCAAAGTGGGAAAAGTTCACCCCTCTTCTTAAGTAAGGTCCTAGAATCTCTGTTATGAACTATAGATCGGTTACTTTAACATGTGTTTCTTGTAAAATACGTGAATCAGAGAAAGCATTTTTTTCACTTGAATTCAGAACATTTGATCAGCAAAAATCAACATGGCTTTGTAAAAGGTAACAATGACTAACAAACCTGCTAGAAACTCTAGAATCAGTCACTAATGATTAAGACAATGGTATATTATATCCACAAATATTGTATATCTTGTCTAACAAAGTGCATTTGATTCAGCTGAACTTGAGAGACAGTTAGTGAAATTGGAGGCTTAAGGGTTACAGGGTAAGGTTTTAAATTGGATAAACGATTTTCTGACTGGACGTTAACAAGCAGTAGTTATTAGAGGCCAGTCATCTACGGAAAAAGACGTCTTAAGTGGAGTACCCCAAGGATCAGTATTGGGGCCTCTTTTGTTTATACTCTTTATAAATGAACTACCAGATATTAAAATCACATTTTTTGGCGGATGATACAAAGATTTTCAATTCATGTAAATATATGAATATATTACAAGATGATTTAAAAACATTACAATCATGGTCAAATATATGGCTTCTGAGATTTAATGTAGCCAAGTGTAAAATAATCCATTTGGTTATGATGCTCCAGAAATACTTACAAATTAAAACATATAGACATTGAAAATTCAGATTGAAAAAGGGATTAGGGAGTTATTATCAGTAAGAATAGAAAGCCAAATGAGCAGTGTAGTGCAGCAGCAAAGAAAGCGCTGCAACGATACGCTTATTAGAAAACAGTGATAAAATAAGCTTTTTATTATATATACCAGTTATGTACGTCCTCTATTATAATATTGTATTCAGGCTTGGAGTTCTTATTATCGTAAGGATATTGAATGTTTAGAAAAGAATACATCATCGAGCAACCAAACTAGTACCAGAGCTAAGAGATCTCAGATATGAAAAAATACTTTCAGCTTTAAATATGTACTCTTTTGAACAGGGACGTGTCAGAGGCGATCTCATCGAAACATTCAAGATACTGAAACATAAATATGATTTGGACTCTTCATCATTGTTTAAAGTTACTGATCATACCACATATGCAACGAAAGGACACAGTATGAAGTTATTTAAGCCGAGGCTTGTAAAAGGTCTGTCTTTGAGACACAACTTCTTCAGCATACGAGTGATAAATCAATGAAACAGATACACTATCATAAATGAATATCATCAGGATCACGAACATGTAAAATGATTGTCTGTTTACAAAGTGTACAGTTATATAACATTATTAAGTTACTTATATTTTTAAGTGTCATGGGTTTAACATTAATACTACATCACTCTGCAGTCAACGTGGTCATGCAGCAGGACATTTTCGTTTACAGTAATATTAATTATGTCTATTTGCAAAACATAATGGCTTCCAGAGATGTGCTCTGTGCTTCTATATTTTTAAGTTACATAAAATATAACTCAAATAAGTTATATCAATGGCTGCAGATCGAGGTTCAAATACAAAACATACACAATGGACAGGGAACTATTAGCATAATTAGCATATTAGAATCCAACTCTTCTTTCTGAAAACTGGGTCGTATTACAAATGATAAGCGGCATGTACAGTTTAGAAAGGTGTATTCACATAACATGCCTCTTGACTCTACTGTCACACCACACAGATTCGTCAGAACACAGATTCACAGAAACTCATTTATAAAATTTAAAATGTTATCAAAGTTATAAACAAAAAATGACATTTATGATGTTAATCTTTTCTGTTTTACAAGTAATCACATCATCAATATTATGCGGTTAAAATGTTTACCATTTTTAAGTTCCATTTAAAATGTTACATCGACAGGGTACATAGACAGTAAGTAGTGTTAACTAATTTAAGTTACTTGCTAAATAACTTATACAAGTTATCTAAATAATTTATACAATTTATCTAACTTAAACACGTTATTTCTTAATCTGAAGGGTCCAACATAACTCCTACAAGTTATTGTTTATTATTTACCACACATATAAATAACTAGATGTATCAGTAGGTTGATTAATATGTCATTAGCTTAGTTTAAACGAAAGATTCCCCTATTTTTGTTGGGTCATCCTTGTGTTGGTTATTACATATTAATATGGATAATGAAGAAAAATAACCTAAATAAGCTATTTCTGAATAATTAACCACATTTCACGTGTAGCCATAGGCATGTATCTTTGGGGGTAAAACATAACTTGTTTAAGTTATTTAGTAAAGTGATAAGTTATTTCTGAAAATAAATATAAAAGTCGAACATGAAATGGAGCTTTAACAGAACACAGTTAACACAAAAACACGCAAAACGACAAACATTACGTGGTCCCGCCTTAATTCCATTAAGCGATGGGAAAGGTTATATAAGCAGGATTTTATAAGCGATATTTCGACAATAAAACACGTTTAAAAACATTGTTTATTGAAACAAAACGTGATAACCTGTTTAAAATTACATATTACATGTTTTAATTTGACAATTTGCAAACGTTTTATGCCGGAATTAAGGTTTTAAGCCAACCCCGTAGTGGAGTGCGTAGTCCAGTGCTACAGCGCCGAACTCCAGATCGAGAGGTGGTGGGTTCGATCCTCGCCGCGGCCAATTTATTTATTCTTGAGCAAGATAATTTATCCACATTGCTTAGGACTGGTTCTATACAGGAAGCCATCGAGAGTGGTTAATATAAGTTGCAATAACTTGTTTCGCAATTGATGTAAAAATAAATATGTTTTAACTATTAACCCCGTTTTCCTTCTTGGAGCAGGGGTTGGATGGGGTATGAAAGTTAATACTCGGAACACGTAATGGTTAATAAGGAATAAAGGTATCACACACACAAAACAGGTTGACAGTAGGGCTATCACCTTGGAACGGTCAGTGGCAAAATAGGCCGCTTGGGGGTTTAAACCAGTTTATAGGGCGCCTCACACTTACCCTACTTCATCCCAAAATACGGGACAGTGTAAATAAAGAAATCCCGTCATGAACTATTCTCTAACCAAAAAGGCAGCATGTGTTTAACATGTGTTTCTTGTAAATTGAATCAATATTCAAAGAAAGCATGCTTGTTCA
Source organism: Cyrtodaria siliqua (assembly GCA_037043455.1). Taxonomy (NCBI): domain Eukaryota; kingdom Metazoa; phylum Mollusca; class Bivalvia; order Adapedonta; family Hiatellidae; genus Cyrtodaria; species Cyrtodaria siliqua. The sequence continues at coordinate 461,603 of JAWPHD010000138.1, read as the reverse complement.
CTTGAATTCAGAACATGTGATCAGCAAAAATCAACATATCTTTGTAAAAGGTAACTACAGATGTTGTATATCTTGACTACCGAAGTGCACTTGATTCAGTTGAACATGAGACTTTTATTGAAACTGGATACAGGCTTACGGGATACAGGGTAAGGTCTTTTAATGGATAAAAGGTTTTCTTACTGGACGTAAACAAACAATAGTTATTAGAGGACAGTCATCTACAGAAAAAGACGTCTTAAGTGGGGTACCCAAGGATAAGTATTGTGGCCTCTTATGTTTATACTCTTTATAAATGAACTACCATATATTATTGGCAGTAAATCACAGCTTTTTTGTGAATGATACAAAGATTTTCAATTCCTGTAAAAATATGAATATATTACAAGATGATTTAAATACATTACAATCATGGTCAGATCTAGGGCTTCCGAGATTTAAGTAGCCAAGTGTGAAACAATCCATTTTGGTAATGATAATGCAGAATATATAAACAATATAGATATTGAAAATTCAGATTCAGAAAATGATTTGGGAGGTATTATCAGTAAAACTGGAAAGCCAAGTAAGCAGTGTAGTGCGGCAGCAAAGAAAGCGATGCAAGGTCTCGGTTATTTGAAAATAATTTTTAAACACTCTGATAAAAAAATCTTTATTATTATATATACCAGTTATATACGTCCTCTATTAGAATATTGTGTTCAGGTTTGGAGCCCTTATTATCGTAAGCATATTTCATGTTTAGAAAAAATATACCACCGAGCAACCAAACCAGTACCAGTGCTAAGAAATCTCAGAAAGACTTTCAGCTTTAAATAAGTACTCTCTTGAACAGAGACGTGTCAGAATCTCATCGAATGATTCAAGATACTGATTTGGACTCGGGATTTGGAATATGGGACACAAGAGGTATTGCCTATTCCTTAAATTGCCATAAAAATGTAAATGTAAAACCGAACATACGGCAAAATACAGCGGTGTTTCGAATATTTGGTGAATCGTTAAAGGCCTAGATATTAAAGGTCCAGCGATTAACCAAAAACTCCGAAAAAAAACACAATACAAACATATGTACGCTCTGCTTTGAGTAACGAGTCTTGTTGATATTTAAGACATGGGTCAATTTGTATTGCCAGGAAGGCTATCCTATTCAGGAATAAGATGGACATTCTTGAAAAGAGATAACTATGAATGTTTGAAAATGGATACAAAAACATATATATTTGCTGGATGGGATCGTTAACTGTATCAGTTGATAAATGTATCGCATCGTGAGCCCTGTATATCGTGATACGTATCGTATCGTGATACGTATCGTATCGTCATGTAGGAGTATCGTTGCTGCCCTATCAGATATGGCAGTATAAAACAATTTCGATGCTATCTTCAAAAATATAAAGTATCAGGTAGTATTTAGCGAATACCTAATACAATATGCAAATAATATTTGCTATTGAAATAAAACTTGTTTTTTTGTCATTAACACCGGTGCTAAACTAGATAAGCTAAAAAGAACAAAATACATGTATAAACAGATACATTATCAAAATGAATATCATCAGGATCACGAACATGTAAAATGATTGCCAGTTTAAATCAGGTT